>JARLTB010000149.1:72500-255000 GCA_030141615.1 Unio pictorum | reverse complement strand
AAGGACTCTTAATGTTACAAATAGTTTTCCGCAATACAGTGTGTAATCATTAGTGAAATCAAGAAAGTTGTATTGATGTTTTATAACCACATTTTAAACCAATGAAAAACAAAACTTTGGGAAAATAAAGAGAAATTAACAGACGTCAATTTGTAAAGAGCTGCAAAATTAATAATGCAGAGAGAGAGAGAGAGAGAGAGAGAGAGAGAGAGAGAGAGAGAATTAATTTTAAACTTAGTAATAGTAAGATTGTTCTAAAGTATATAACAATTAACCCGACAAACAAACAAATGGACATATATAGTATATGCATATATGATATATGCAACACAAAAAAAAAATGAGATAATGGAAGAAATGACACAAAATGCAAACGTTTGAAGTGCTCCTCAATTAATTCAAGACTTATTCGTACTGTTTAACAAAGATAATATAGTGCATATATCAAATGACTGATCATTCGATTTCCTCTTTCGGTTTCTACTTGATAGAGACCAAGATCATCAAACTATTAATATTGCGTGTGACGCATTATCATTTTGTTGATTTGTGAAAAAAGACTGAAATTATTTCGAGCAATGTATCTGGGATTCCTAGGATAACACACATTTAGCGATATATTATTTTGGATGCGTGTATCTGGGATTCCGTGGATAAATATAACATTTAGCGATAGGTTAAGTTGTACGTACACTTGTTAAATGTTATTTAAAACAAGCAAATGATTATATTATATTTGTTGGTATGTCACAACAAAGTGAAGGGTAGTTACACTGTAGCCATTTGTGAGAGCGATTACTATTTAAGTGATTTAAATGTGTTAAAACACTTTTCGGAAAGTAGTAATTTTCTACACTTGGCTATAGTTTTTAAAATAAAAAAGAAAGGAAGTTTGAAAGGTAATAAAGGTAGAAAATGTATTTGTTCGCGTCTACACTGAATATTATAGTATTTAAAGTGGTCTGCGTGATTAATTGACTATCCAACCAAATGAAACACGTATAAAAATGAAGCACACGCCATCAAAAGCTTAAGTATGTACAAAAACATTAACAGGAAATATGAATCTTTAGATATTGAACATACCTACTTGCCCTCATCGATTTCTCATTATTATCTGCATGCACTTTGATTGCTACATGTATGAGTTGTTGCCTAATATGGTATCATATTTGTCTCGAGTGGAGATTGCTTCAAATTGCACACGATGCCAAATTACCGTTGTTCCACAACTTCTTTTTTTTTTCTTTCGTTTTAGCTACCACAGTAACTCCTAAGCCAACCTTTAAATCAGCCTAACTTAATCAATGGATGATTTCAAAAACAAAAAAAAAAACTATTCTTCATGAGATAACAATAATTGCTTAGCCAATCCCGGGGACGGTCAGTTGCTATGGATTCTTAGAGACGTTTGACCTCGAAGATTGGCAGATTATACAGAGGCGATGAGCTTTTGCTGAAATTTTAACATATATCAAAATTAATTTTAATCAAACTGAAAAAAATGAAATGTATATGTTACTATTGAGAAATGTTCTTGAGGTGATAATATATCAGCCTGGTAATCTTTAAAAACTTTAACATTTATAGATGCAATGTTTTTCTTGTGTGTGTGTGTGTGTGTGTGTATATATGTGCGTGTGTGTGTGTCATTTCAAGTTCTGCTTTTGTTCAGCTATTGTAGAAAAATTATCTTAATGTTACAATATATTCAAGTAGTACTACGATAGAACTAAAGAAGACTTTAGAAAATGATTTGGGTCGAAAGTAAAATAAAATCCTTTCTCAAAATTTCAAATTTGTTTAGCATAACTTGAATCATTGCCTACGCTATCAATATCAGTATCACTTAAAGCTATTTGTAATTCTTTAGCCTTTTAAAAACACAGTGGAGAATCCATGTTAACTCACCACTGTGTTATTACACTAATTAATATATTATTATTTATATCCGTATATATTTCCTTCATTTTTCTACTCTGGCACATGATGTCTGAATGGTTTAAGGTATTCGCATTTACAGATCACCTTTCTCCGCCTGGGTTCGAGCTTCGGCACAACTAACGTTTATTTTTGTTTCTTTCTTAGAAAGCTTAAATTTAGCTTCCCCTGACCCGGCTGTTCTTCTAGGGTTCTTCTTCAACCAGATATAATGGCTGCAATGTAACGCCTATCGTGTGCTGATAAAAGAAGAAAAAAACAACAAAAAACCAAACCAAACTTTCATTTGTCTACATTTGTTATGAAACCAAATGCGTTAGTTATTTATTCATATGTAGCAAGATTTGAATAAAATGACTGGGCATTTATGTGCATGTAACATTATCGGAAAAAGCCAAATGGTACACGTTTGCTGTGTAATCCTACGCAAAGGTCAAGAGGCTGAACTCAATAAGAATGTCATGTTTCGATTTTAATGTTGTTTTCTATTTATGCACAAGTAACATTCTTCACTGATTATCAAGTGCCCTGGAAAAATCAGAGAAAAAAAAAATAAAGGATTTTGTGAGGGTCTACAATATGACGCAACAACAGCTGATTGGCCAACTAATGTAGTAATACCTCTACGACGTGTGAGTGTGTTTACATGTGATTGAAACTTTTAACGTAGCTTTAACAATTTAATTCATATCTCTACGATGACTACAGTGCGGCAGTTTATACTATCTATAATGAGGCATCTTGCCAATACATGTAGCATCATGTCACATCCAATTACTTTTTCCTTACACTAGGCCGACAAGTCCCAGGATCAACATGTTAACGCTGAACGGCTAGCGAGGCAAACTGCAAGTACCATTATTTTTAGTCTTTGGTATGATTCAGCCGGGGGAAAAAAGACGAAATGATAAAGCGTGCAAGACCAATATGCATTAATCCTTCAGTCAGTCACCATTTTCTTTTAAGTGGTCTAATTGTGTTTTGACAATGTCGTGACACGAGGCGAGACTCTTAGGTGAAACTACTCACACGCATCTCACGACATTTAAAAACGACAAATTCTCATCTTTGTCACCGTCCAATTGCAACTTTTTACTTGAATTAAAATTGTTTCGTTTCATAAAGACCAGACCTTGACAACAGTAAACTGTCAATGCTATGAAACTACTTTATTGTAAATTTGAGATTATATATCTCAGACGCTGTTCTTGGTAATTATGTAAACATATCCAGCTCTTGGTAGACATGTCCTTCTAGAATTTTTTTTTTTTTTTTTATAGATTTCGCTTTGGTAGAGCTCCGATTATAATGCTCGAATTTAGATTAAGGTTTGCAGTTTTCATTGTAAACGTTAAATTAATTCCAGGCCAGGCTTCAAATTCCCGAAAATAACTTAATTGATTCACCAACTTTAGCCGAGACGTAACTTTCCTGTAAATAAGATTGCTGGATTCTTGACTAAGTTTTGTTACCGAAATCCAGTTCCGATATAGTCGTACGAGTCAATTAGTCTACCCAAAGACGTAAATGCATACCGCTGGTATCACACGTTGAACCCATATCTCGACAATCACGAATCGGCACACACAGTGTTTCTATTTACGTAAACGAAACATCGATTTTCCATGGTGGTTGTATCACAATTCTTATCTGCATCGAGACGACTGCCAACCTAGAAAGATCTGAGTTAGGTGTTATGAAAAGCTAACACTTATTAATTTTTCTCACTAATCTCAATTGCAGGAAAATATTAAGATGCAAGAATATAACGGCGTGCACACAATATACCACTGTACTTACATTTATCACGTTACATAGCGGAGTAAATTGTTCTTATCAAGAATCAATTACAGCATTAAATTCCTCACAGGTGAGTCATGACAATCTAACCCTTTGTCGGACTAATTACATTACTGCGTATGCTAACCATAGACGGTTTGGTAAATATTCATTTGGCTGGATAATTGGATTTGGTGATTTAACGGTCCTGATGGTGTGTCTGGGAGACAGGAACGAGAATTAGTCAATGAGATGTATAACCGAGTGCACTGTGTGCAAATACCAATGGATGTTTTAAAATTTTTAATTAAACTACATCCTTCTAGGGTATCTAACGAGACAAATGACACTGCCTACCACTGAGTATTAAGCATACCGAACAATAATCACTAGAAACGTTCTATCGACAAACTGTACGCTGCAAAAGTGAATAATATTTGATTCTCAGATACATATGAAATTAACTTTCATTATAATGCAGTTATAACGACCTTACACAAAAAAAAGGCATCCACTTAATCTGTATATTGGATATTTGTAACAAAAAGGAGGTGGTACAGTAAAGACTAGCAATCGATATTAAGCTTCAGATATTCAAAAACAAACAAAAATATACCGTATATCATTAGTTTATTTGCTTAATATACGAAGAGTAAAATCAATGCGACCCCCACCCCCACACACAACTGCAACTAGGCTATTGCGATCTGCAACAGTAGAAAGACATTTTTTTCATCGCTTGTAACTTTAGCAGTCCTAGTAATGTAGTCATGAGGTGACAGCGGACAATGCTACACGGTTAGGTCCTTTAGTGTCACACACACACACACCATGCACGCGCGCACGCACACATGCAAAGTGCGCAAAAGCTGACAGCAGACGAACAAAAAGTGTTTAAATAGCCTTTTCAACCAAGACGACCAATACTCACTAAGGAAGGCTAGTTATTATTGCCATACAAACTGAGGACCAATCGTGCCATCATTTTTCTTCCTGAAAGCGGTGCGACCGTAACTTATGTCCTAAATAATTTATTGGTTCTATAATGACAGCAAAAACCACAACAATAAAAATACCAACAATAAATATAAGTGAATAATTATAGTTGAGAGAGTAAATAATAAACTAAATAACTGAACAAAATGTGGACTGGAATAAGTTTGAATGAGGGTGCCATTGTTTTAGCTCTCTCATCTTCAGCTGTCTGGTTTCAGTTTTCTTACACTGCTCATCCAGTAAAATGCATTTTCTTGTCTGGTCTCAGAACTCCATTTGCTGTTATTGACAGTTGTAGTTAGTATTATTATCATGGGGCCTACATAATTATTTTTGGGGAGGGAGCAAATATGTAGTGGTCAGTTATTAAGTTTTATTGATGTAGAGTTAAACATATCCATACGTAAAAGGGGGTGGGACAAGTGCCCCCCCCCCCCCCCCGCATCCCCCTTGCATCTATGTGCAAGCGTACATGTATTTCATTGATTACACTCCGGATCTTTTGTCATCCAGTCAGATCAAAGAAGGTTGATTCTTTTGTGTAGCTTTTCAGTTTCCCTGATATATTGAAGGCTATATATTTTACATGGGATGAGATGGCCTAGTGATTAGAGCTTCCGACTCGGATGCGGGAGGTCGCGGGTTCGAACCTCGGCTGAGTCAGCAGCTGCCTCGCTAGGCGCTAAGCTATAAGAGGTTAGTGTTAGGACTGGTTCGTTGTCATGATAATGTGAATGGATGGGACATGATCCTACATGTCTGCGGCATGATGCACCAGTGCAGACATCGTAGCGATATGACCAGTCCCGGATTACCCATTAGGCAGAGTAGGCAACTGCCTATGGGCCCCGCGACTTTTATGGGCCCCATCAGGGGCCCCCATGAGACTGTGACCGTGGGTCTGGGGCCCCAAAAGTGTGACTGCCTATGGGCCTCCACGGTGCTTAATCCGGCGCTGGATATGACTGAAACATTGTTAAAAGCCCAGTGAAAAATCCAAACCACACATGCACACACGCCTTCTTCCTTAAGTGATTCACTTTATACTTTAGTCTCGCAGACCAACAAAATGTACTTAAAGAGACCACGTAAACCAACCACACACACACACACACACACACACACACATATATATACAGATCTGCATAAGGAGCCATACATTTATTAATATATACTGTACTTTAATGTTATTTTTATTTGCTGTTTTGTTATGATAAGATAGATGCAAAATATACCTGTCAATCAATATATAAGATATGATTTAACGATAGGACAAATACAATTTATATGGTTTAGGAGATAAAGAATCATTTACTTGCAAAGTATATCCTGTGATCAGTGTTTTGACAATAAACAAGTGGACGCATGATAACAGTGATTTTATGTTATATTTCCTTAAATGTCAACTCCCTGCCATCTATAGAATTTCCAGGAATTCAGGATAAGTGAATTTCTTGCATTAAATTCATGATTATTGAAAGCGTCTCTGATATACTTCGCCAGTAACGCATTTTCTAAATTAACTGTTGCGGAAAGTTATATTGGCACCAGTTTCATTTTTGACTAACTAGACCTCATGAAAAGTCTTCGGGTGGTAACTCCATACTGACATAACATTCAGTTTTAAAAAAGCAGCAATGACAATATTTTTAAGATGGCTGCCATGGTTGGCACCATGTTCGTTATGACAAACTAAACATAATAACATGTAACAATCCATTGATGAGGAGTGGAGATAGCAAAATTCTTATTATGGCTAATGAGACCGGCTATATTTTAGATGTCAGAACGGCACCATTTTCATTTACGACCATGGAATGAATGCGTACAAAGCTTCTCTGCCATCCTCCCAGCAGTTTTAGACGAGAAGCAATAACATATGTATGCTAATCGACGAACGGACGGACGTACAGCTGACAATCCTATAAAACCGAGAGAGATATGTGTTTCTTCGTGCCTTCAAACAGTTCTTTACATTCTGACAGGCCACATCGTCCTTGCTGTTAAACACCTCAATACATAAATGTAAATTTCGTTGAAACAATGAAAAAAGCAGTTCATATAGAACGATTATTCAGTACTCTATAGCAATAGGTTGAAACAATGCATTTTTCACATTTTTGTTAGATTATACAAAATTATTTCTCAGTAAAAAGCCATTCATAACGCCCAGTTTTTCCTTAATGACCAATCAAAATGTGCACATTCAGCAGAAAGGAATAAATTTCGGTAAAGAAATAATTAAATCTAAATTAAATCTAATTACTTACAGTTATTGGTGTGGCTATGATTTGTTGGTTTGTGAATAACCCGTAATAGACAAATACTTATAGAATTATTTTACAATGAATGGCCCTTTTGTAGACCCATTAGGGGTTTTGTTTCTTACTTTATTTGTATTGTCTACTTTGTAAGTCGCATCTTAAGTCTACTGTCTTGCCTTATTTAGAGGAAACTCTAAACTCCTTTGGTCTAACACATCTCTTTTTGTATACACACTGTATTGTAAGCTACCTTACTACCTAATATTTAAAACTAACTTGAACAATTTCCATTTTCTCAAATAAAATAATAATATTTGTTTATACGCAGTTTGCCAACATTTAGAATGGGACAATTTTATTCATAATAAGTAGGTCCCTTCAACTACACCGGTAGTCAACGTTGGTATAGAAAAGGTTACTGACGTCACTTGGTTTTAAGACGCATGGTACTAATCGTATGGAAACAATGGGAACCAGTCTAGAAATGGGTGAATATAAAAATAAAATATATCTCGAGGTTTTCGTACTTGCGATTTTCTTATGTACGATTTCAGCCCACAAAACTGGTGACATTTATTAGAAAAGTCATACTGGAGACAAACATTAATATCTCGTATTTATCATGGTAGGTGTACGTTGTAGCCGATTTGTAGAAAACTTGCGTGTGCTTACCGTATATAAATTCATATCTGTAAAATCAAACAAATAAAGAGAATTCTGAAATAAAAATTAATTTAAGGTCTAAATCGTTTTTAAATAAGTAATATGCAATAAACAGTTCCTTGAAGTTTGTTCAATTATAGATACTGACGTAGTTTCTTTCCAGTAATCACTTTTCATTTATTCAGGTACGCTTACCGAATTATATCCATTGTATAGTATGGCTATCTTTGTTATTTTCTTTTCTTCCTTTGCTTCAAGGGCTATTAATACATTTACAAAACGGTGTCGAGTTCTCTAATAGATTAAGAAAGCCGCAAGGCGTGAGAAGTAATATGACTGAAAAAGAATTCGCGATAACGAAGTTTATTTTGGGGCATTCAAAAGCAAACGTCACTGTTCGTACAGCTATGTCGACTTTAAACCACAAGTCACCATTGTGTAATACGATAGAAACATTCTAAATCAAAACGCCTTCTCGTTATTTTAAGTCAATTTTTGAATATCTTGAGCTATTCTATAAGCCGATAGAATCGATGCATAAATCCAATGATTCATCCACGCATCAGTTGTTGTTGTAGTTGTAGGATTTAATGCCATTTTTCAGCACACGATAGGCTATACATGGCAGCCAGTATTAATGGTGAAAGAAGAACAACCTACAAACGTGAAGCTACTGGCAAGTTTTCTCACATACCCACATTGGCCGAATCTGAGACTCGAACTCCTGCAGACAGATGTGAGTGATCCGTAACGGAGAGCGCTTTAGACCATTCGGCAACTCGTGGGCCCCTCGACGCATTAGTCAATCCATCTATGTTATAACTATTATGTAATGGACAATTTGATGATACTATATTTTAGCCAGACAAAAGCAATGGATATAGAAGACTAATATTGACAACAACAACAACAACAACAACAATAATAATAATAATAATAATAATAATAATAATAATAATGATAATACTGATAATAATAATAGTAGTAGTAATAATGACAATAATAATAATAATAATAAATAAAATAAAAATAATTATAATAATAAAAAATAAAAATAATAATAATAATAATAATAATAATAATAATAATAATAATAACTGTCACTACTACTACTACTACTATTACTACTACTACTACTACTACTACTACTACTCCGCAGACACATAGGTAGTTAAACTCTTGCATTATACATTTATCACATTCTACATGTAGTCTATGATGAAGCATAAGATGTATGGAGTTCAAGTGTCCATGTGTACTAAGCATTTATCAACCCATATATGCATTAAATGCTTTAGTTGAACCTTTGCGTGTATATCTCAAACAACTGGATGATTGAGAGAAACGAATTTCAAATGACACCAACAACGCATTATTTCATATAATAGGGTGTCATTACCATTTTCTTAAAAATAAAAATAACTATATTGATTACAGTGGTGCTAAAGTCTGCATACTTGTATAAATCATTTGATCAAATTTGATGAATCTTCTAGAATAATATACTACACAAATTTCTTTGAATTTCATCACAGATATACCCCGATAATTTTGAGATGAAAATTCCAAAGGAACTGCCACCCCATCCCCTCCACAATGAAATAATGTCGATGAAGTATTCTTATATGTGATTCATGTTTTAACATATAAATATC
Organism: Unio pictorum; assembly: GCA_030141615.1. Classification (NCBI taxonomy): domain Eukaryota; kingdom Metazoa; phylum Mollusca; class Bivalvia; order Unionida; family Unionidae; genus Unio; species Unio pictorum. The sequence continues at coordinate 245,702 of JARLTB010000149.1, read as the reverse complement.
GAGTGATGGATGTAGGAAAGTGACTATTTCCCATAATTTGTTTAGCGCTCTGCTTAGTTGAGGTGATATTATGCATACACAATCTATACATGTTGCATATATATTCTACAAGTTATAAAAACAATGTATCAATGGTTGTTTCTTTTTTGTATTTTGCATTACTGATTATATTAAGCATTTCTGATTCTGATGTGTTAATTGGTAACAAAGTTAGGAAAAAAGCAGAAAAATTTATATGTGTATTTCAAATGTCTGTTGTTTTTCTTTCTCTCGTAAGTTTGAATGACAGCTTAGAACATAAAAGAATGCATTATGTTCATTAGAGTTATGGTGTTGAAAAGATCAGCACTGGTTGATTATATTTATACTAAGTGGATAATACATTTCCTTAATTAAAAGATATATACAATTACATTTTGTCGGGAGGTATAACTCTATGGATGTCTTGAGGGAAACGGCAATAAAAAAACTAATGTTCCTAATGACGACAGCCAGACTGAAAATAATACACATTTCACACACTAATAATAACTGAAAAGGAAACAAAGTAGACATAAATGAATAGTAATGGCTTCAATGCATTCATGTGGGACTCTCTCTCTGTCTGTTTGTCTGTCTCTCTCTGTCTCTGTATATATATATATATATATATATATATATATATATATATATATATATATATCCTTGAATGTGTACAAACAACAGCTTTACTCGACGTAGATTTGAAAAAATACAAACGAATGACAAATACATAAAATGTACAAAATTATTGCTGTACACACTATAGTAGAATATATCAAAACATTACATAGTAAGGGAAGAGAAAAAAAACTTTATTTTGCCTATATGTCGCGAATTACCACGTGTTTCTAAGCATCTTTCGTTGCTATATCACAAAACAATATGGCGGCAGCCGGGTGCAGTGATATCATAGTCTATATTTTGCAAAATGTTGAATTCATTACAAGCACCATTAATTGAGAGCAAGAACAATCCCTGATATTTACAAAAATGTCTTCACACGTTGAAAACAAAGGAGAGTTTTACCGGAATGGCACAAAACATATTTATCTTGATTTTCGGTTTACTTCGGTGATATAGAAACTGTCTCGTACATTCCAGTCACACATAAACTTATTTATTCTTATCTATGGGATGCCAAATCATTTTATAATGACGGGTATAAATCTAAATGATCATTTTTCCTCCTGAAGGTATTTCGCGCCTTCAGGCCAAGACGGCATTTTAAACTGTGACAAAGGACCTATGAAATATTATAACATTTGAAATAATATAATAGAAGAAAGAGATATCGTGGAAGACAGTTAGAGCTTGTTACAAATTACACGAGGAACAGCATTGTGAACTATATCTTTCTCTACCGGGAATAAACACCCCAGATAGATGGTGTACGTAATTTAAACGGAGGTAATTTTCAAAGTCTTGACGCCGTATAAACCTGTTTGAGTACTGCGAAAATCTATTACAGTAAGTGTAGTGAACACAATGTTGTCATCGTGGAATCAATATTACAGATAAAATAGAGTGCCGACGTAGATGTATAAAAAGGTTCAATATGCCTTCATTTACACTCAGTTTGCACAACAGTCAACATGGGTACAACGCCTTATGCAAATGAAATCTCTAGCATTCTGCAAATGTACATATATTCCGCAACATGAACAGAAGTTTGTGAAATGGTTCTTGTACCGAAGTGATGCGCATGTTTCCGATATAAACTACTCTAAGGTACACAATATATTTTTTTTTAAGCCGACAACTTCTATACATGCCAATGACATTTGCCATGACGACTATGATACCAGACGTGAACTTGTTCTATGTAGTTACGTTAACTCCAACATCAGTCATGAGAAAATTTGATACCCGTCTAAACGCTTTTTGAATAACCCTAATATATATATATATATATATATATATATATATATATATATATATATATATATATATATATATATATATATATATATATATATATATATATATATATATAGGGTTGTTCAAAAAGAGTGTTTATATATATATATATGGTCATAAATCTCCAAAACTGAACCAAACTTTAAAATACCCAACTCAAATGCAAACTTATAAAGAATTTCAATTTTGCCCTGAAGTTTGGAGAGTTTTCCATGTGGTATGTATGATTCGGCACTTTGAAGCGGGAATATTTCTCGCCTGAATGATATCATAAAATAATTCTAAACAGGGTTAGTCAATAGTTATTCTGCACAAATGGAGTGTAATGATGTACATCGACAGGTTGCCATATCAATATTCATTTGCGTAGAGCATTGATACCCTTATTTACTGTTACGTACTTCGTGGACTGGGTCTACAGCACGTTTGCTCCATATTTCATTTTATAAAAATTATTTAAGTACTTTCAACAGCATGGATATAAAGCGTTCCAGTAAATTTGCTCATGTTTATTGGCTATAAATTAAATTACTTATTTTGTAAATATAATGTAATGCTTTTAAATATTAAGAATATATTTGGACGTGTGATAAATTGTAAAAAAAAATTGTAATGCACTGGAAACTAAACAATCGGCGCATTTTGTTTCAAAACTAATTGCAGGCAACTTTATAAAGTACTGAAACATATGGGCATATACAATTAAGGAGTAGGCAAGTTCGTTACTTTGGAAATGGGTTACAGTATATTAATTTTATTTGTTTGTTTCTTTGTTTGATTAGGATTTTTAACGTAGCTTTAACGATTTTTCAGTCATATCGCTACGATGTCTGCAGTGAGGCAGTTTATAGTGATGTCTAGCACTGAGACATCATGCCGCAGACATGTAGCATGATGTCTGACCCAGTCACATTATCCTGACACCAGGCCGACCAGTTCTAACACTAACCTCTTAATACTGAGCGTCAAGCGAGGCAGCTGTTAGTACCATTTTTGTAAGTCTTTGGTATGACTCGGTCGGGGATCGAACCGACGACTTCCCGTTTCCGGGGCGGACGCTCTAACCACTAGGCCACCGGAGTGGTTATATTAATTTTAACTATTTAAATATTGTACAAAATAATTGGAGACAGGTGGCAGCTGCAACACATTAAAAACACTGAGAAAATGGAAAACACACACACACACACACACACACACACACACACACACACACACACACACACACACATATATATATATATATATATATATATATATATATATATATATATAATAGTACGGATTCCGCAATCTGATCTAAGACGAACCAAGATCGCAAATTGTCTGTCTATAACACTGGTTCATTCAGCAGAACTCACTGACAATTGTGTATTTAAACGAACATGAAAAAAATTACATTGAAATTTACAATAACTTTCACATTTAAATTCAATCAACATAGGAAGAAACAACGAAAACAAGGGATGGAACATAACAAATGGAATCATGTGACTGAGTACATACAACATAATCCGTTAGATGCCCAACATAAACTAAGTAAAGGGCTAGAAAATGTAAATAAAACGTAAAGAACCACACCCCCAAATAACCCCCACGAAAATACACGTGTTACTGTTTACTTACAGCATGAGATTCCGGATGTTTGGTAATAAGGATTAATATTACTCAAGGGTTAATATTACTCAAGGGTTAATATTACTCAAGGGTTAATATTACTCAAGGGTTAATATTACTCAAGGGTTAATATCACTCAAGGGTTAATATCACTCAAAGGTTAATATTACTAAAGGGTTAATATTACTCAAGGGTTAATATCACTCAAGGGTTAATATTACTCAAGGGTTAATATTACTCAAGGGTTAATATTACTCAGCTAAGGGAAATACTAATATGACAGGTATCGGACGATTGTAGAGCTTCTTACAAACTGAGTTCATAGAATTACACTTTTTCTATTTTTTTTTTAATATATTTTGTTAATGTTACTATATTACTGGACAAATAACGTGTGCATTTAGAGAAGTTTGATTTTAGGAAACCATTTTTAGCGATATATTCAGTTTTATGTACACTTCTTAAAAAATATCAAAAATTGAATACTAGTGTTAAGGTAGCGTTAACATCATAAACGCTCAAGACTAATTCCACTTGTATCATTTTATGATGGCAATTATTCAATGATTTAATAGTTCCTACAATCCCAGGCAATTCGTGGATAAAACTTGAATTACCGTCAGAGCGCCGAACCTATATTTTAGGCACTCATTCCTCAATGGGTGGGTGGGGGGATATCGAGTGTGTATTTGAACGTATCTTTTAGGATCAAATAGACATCATGATATGTAATATGCTTACAAAAGTTTCAAGCTGGCCACGATATTGTCAACATTGGACATCAGACCAATAATGTTTTCATACAGGACCAACTAGATATCACAAGAATTTATTTAGTAAAATGCAATGTCGATACAACAATCCATTCAGGGTGATTTGCTATGTCAAGATAATTGAGATGGACGCCGTAGCTGATATGTTAGATATACGAACAGCACCATTTTTTAATTAAACGAAGTAGACGTCATTTGATTGGATCTGGTGAAAACGCCATCACAATACAAATTTTGTTGAGGAAGGCTAGCAATAAGAGATTTAAATTAACTGTTATGGTAGTCATTGTGGACATCAGATCGACACCACTTGCATTTAAGACAACATAAGAAGTGTTTAAATTAAACCCCATGTTGATATAAGCATCCATTAAGGAAGAGTAAAAGATATTAAGATTTTCAAGCTGGCCGCTGTTAGGGTGACATTAGGGTCCGTCCTGCACCTTTTTTCCTTAGTGCCAACTAGACCATGGGATGATTGCATGAATGAATATTCCTATCCTACGAGTAGTTTGTGAGGAGTAGCGTTAACAACGAATTTAATTGTATCTAATGGAGATACGCATTATTATAACAATGGATTTGTCAAGACCGGTGTCATTGCAAGTAAACAAATACACCAACACAATATAATTTTGTAGAAGTTGCTTAAACCATTCTAACACAGAATTAAAATGGCAGAAACACGACAAATGACATAATCAAGTATAATGCACATCGTATATATTGCATGAATAAGGTTTTGTAATACATTAATAGCTCTCAGCATGAAACAAACGCTGTGATTTGGAATCGAAACGCTATAAAAGGTATATAATATGCGGACTTCAACATTAGTAATTTTAGGTCTGTCTGTCTGTCTGTATGTCTATAAAAGAAAAAAGCTTCAAATAAAAAAAAGGTTTAAGTCTAACTAAAATTTATTAAAAGAAACACAAAAAAGTAGATGATGTGCCTAAAAATGTGCCAGGAAGGGTTCACGAAATTCAAACCCCGCTCAGGAGGTTAGAAACGAAGAGTGTTTGTGCATGTAATAAACTCCGTGAATAGGCAGAGTAAACACAGCTAGCTTTAGGGATTAACCATTTCGTCTTTCAATACTTCAGAACATGTGTGCCTTGTCACTTAGATTCGACAGTACATGGATTTCCCATCTGAAAGAGCAATCCTCTCTCTATGCAAAGACGACTACCCAAGACAATTTAATTTATCAAGTGTCGCTGGGATTTATAGTCAATGAAAATGTTTTAGGAGAAAATATATATACCCTAGCCCATATAACTGCACTCCAGTCTACATTTCGACCCAAACTATGATATCTTAAAGGTTCGATAACCATACAGTATTTCAATGAGACTAGTTTGTTGTTCATCTTGTCAGTCTCAGCTAATATTTTTAGTCCAAGCAATATTCACATTAGCTAAAGGTATTTTCACTCGGAATGTATTCGTAGTGGGCAATCAAAGTCTCTTTAACTAAAGAAAGTAATGAAAACAGAGACATGAAAGTTGTGTAATTATCGATCAAATTCGTATTCTACGAAACTCAAGCGCTCCACCTTTTCCATGAATTTGTAGGATATGTCTGCAGCTTTCTTCTTATGAAGGGCACATTATTGGCTGAACATATTTTTCAATTTTATTATGCAAAAGATTTCAAAACACAAAAAATCTGTGTTACCTGCATACCACAGCCTTGGTACAAAGATCACTTGTATAATGTAGACTCTAACTTGCATAGTTTTCATGACTTGATTGTACATTACCATCTGCACCTTTTTTTCATTATTTCAAAATGTCATCTCTTTGATTGACTTTCCTTTCTGCAAATTGTTTGTCTTTACCATTTCAGAGCTTAATTTATAGTCGAAAAGATATTATTAACAATATATTGACTTTAGTAGGCGAAATAATATATCAAGTTAAGAGTAACTTAATCATATTTACGGCATATTCACCCATATATGTTAAATACTGCAAAACATAGTTCACTAAACAGAACCAGACGGGTTTTCGAACTGTACACATTTTTAGTTGTGCTCGGAAACTATGGTTAATTCATAGTGGAACAAATCTTTTGGTGATATGGACACTTAGACGTGGTACTTCGTATAGGAGATATATGACATGCACAAATATCATCTGAAGATCAGCTTAGTTGGTATGACTTATAATACATTTTATTATTAACAGCATCCAATTACCTACCGAATACAATATATAAGATACGGCCAACAACAAACAGAAAGATAACCAGCACTGCATCCACACAAGCAACATTGGATCCACACAAGCAACATTGGATCTACACAAACAATATTGCATCCACACAAACAATATTGCATCCACACAACAACATTGGATCCACACAAACAACACTTCATCCAAACATACAACATAAAATCTTTAAGAAAAGGTTGGGACGAAACTTATATGAAGGTTGCCACCTAGGAACAGTCTATGAAGGACAACTTTCATTGCGAATGAAGATTAGTTTCAAGGTCCACGTTGTTCTACTTCGTTTCTTCCAAACACCCTCTTCTTAGGCCAGGAGGACTTATCTTGATAACAAATAATATTCAAATGGAACCCAAGCGCGACATAGTTTAATTTTAATGGTTTCTTAAAATCCTTTTTCTTCAAAATAAAAACAGAAATGCGATGGTTTTAAATAAACTGTGGTAACAAAGTATTTTGACATATATATATATATATATATATATATATATATATATATATGATATAAATTTACTTACTGAACTGAATATTTCTCTTGCTTAAGGCGGTTCTGTTTGAATTAATAAAATCAGCTAATTTTAAACTGCCGAGGTAAAAATAATAAAGTACATACCAGAACATTATTGCCGAAACAAGTATAAAAATTATATATTGGATAAAGTTAAAATAAAGAAACTATTATTGGTGGTTGCATAACGAATTGACAAATGTAGACAAGACGATCTTAAAATAAGATATATTATCATCAATATTTTGGATATAGATACCAAAAGTAGAAGAAATGTTACAATGACCACGAGTTCGCATTGTGAACACATTGGTTGTAATATTATTGGTTCTACGAGTTTACTTAATCTACAAATATGTTGAAGTTTGTGTTTTAACAACTAAATAAATTTGCATGCAGTAGGATTTTGATATACGTTTTACTTATATATTGTTTTTCTTATTTCAGAAAAATGTTGGCTATTAAAATACAGTGAATTTGCATTACTTATATCTTGTAAGACTAGTGAAATTCATCATCTATAATTTGTAAGGCGATTGCAATTCATTACTTACATCTTGCAAGGCTAGTGAAATTCATTACCTATATCTAGCAAAGCTATTGAAATTAATTACCTAAATCTTGTAACGTTAGCGACATTCATAAGCTACATATTGTAAGGCGATTGAAAGCCATCACTTATACAATATAAGGCTAGTGAAATTAATTTTTTATATCTTGTAAGGCTAGTGAAATTTGTTGCTTACATCTTATAAGACAAGTGAAATTCATCACCTATGTCTTCTAAGGCTAGTGAAATTAATTACCTATATATTGTAAGGCTAGTGAAATTCATTGCTTATATCTTACAAGGCTAGTGCGATTCATTGCGTACATCTTGTAAGACAAGTGAAATTCATCACCTATATATTGTAAGGCTAGTGAAATTCATTGCTTATATCTTACAAGGCTAGCGCGATTCATTGCGTACATCTTGTAAGACAAGTGAAATTCATCACCTATATATTGTAAGGCTAGTGAAATTCATCACCTATATATTGTAAGGCTAGTGAAATTCATCACCTATATCACGTAAGGCTAGTGAAATTCATTGCTCATATCTTGTAGGACTAGTGAAAGTTATCACCTATATATTGTAAGCCTATTGAAATTCATCACCTATATATTGTAAGGCTAGTGAAATACATTACCTATATCACGGCTAGATAAATTTGTCATCAATATTTTGTAAGGCTAGATAAATTTGTCATCGATATCTTGTAAGGCTAGTGAAATGCATCACCTATCTCTTGTAAGGCTAGTGAAATTCATTATTTACATCTTGTAAGACTAGTGAAATTCATTAGCCATATCCTGTAGTTCAGGTTTTCTTTTAGCTGTGACTAAAGTTTGTACTTTTGAGTTTCAATAGGGAACTTATCATTAGTTGTATTCAACATTGTTAAAATTATTCTTTATTTTCTGATATACGTGATAAAAAGTATTCAAAAATTTAAACATGTTTGATATGTCATATGAGGTTTATCTTTAGAGGAATGGAACACAGACTAATGACAATTTTGTATATATTTTGATCCTTTGGTGTCACTTATTTCTTTAGCCAATCACCATATGGGAATGACTAATACAGACATAAATTATTCAGACATACATAACACCTCTTTTCTGTTAAAGGAAAGCGATTTAAGTTTGCATGTAACTGCAGTAAATTTAAACAGCTTTCATTTATCAAACAAATTTTATATGATTTATGTCCGAATAATTTATGGTTATCTCAAGTAAAGATTGCATTAACCATGTAACCATCAACTGCAACTCCTGTTATATAATGGGGTTTTGCTGGAGATTTATGCATGTATTTATGACAGGCTAGAACAGTGTTTGCTTTGGTTTGTGTTTAAATATGATACATTAATTGGTTCTTTTAAATTATTAACGTGATTGTATCATTAACTGTAACTTTTTCACGTCTGACTTACACATTCTTGACTAATAAGTTTTCGATTAATAAAAGACAATTCAAGAAAAGGAATAAATGAATAAATTCCATCGCAATGACAAAGGATGTAGATAGTGAAATGCCGCTAATACTGGACCTTAAACACGAACCTGATAACCCACCCACCCCCCTCTACAAATCCATAATGCGACCCGTACTCAATTTAGATTAAAGCATCCCCATCTGTAGCTATTTATAGAATTTCACTCACAAAGGAATGTCACGTTGCTAGGCACACTCTGCAGAAAGCCATGAAGCACATATAATACCTATATCGTCACGGATAACTACCTATATCGTCACGGATAACTACCTATTGACACATTTTGAATGCATGGGGAAAGGGGGAAGGGAATTAGGCTTTGCAATCATATCCACTGTACGTCAAAAAAAATAATTCTTAACATTCAGACTTTTACTTTTAACTTGGTGTAAACTGGTCCATGATGACGAAACTCCTTTAATGGCGCATATAAGGTGGCGCAATTGTTTATTAAACATAAATGCAGTTTCCAATTTTTTTTCATAACAAAATGCTCTGCTGACAGCTCTGAATAGTAAGTCTGTTAATTTCGTCTCCAAGTATGCGAGATTTGACTAATATTTTCTTGTCCCACTATGATTATATATGCAGTTCTTATATCAGAAAACATAGATACTTTGAAAAGTAATGCTAAGATGTAAAATGATGACTTACCAATTCTGACCTGGAACCGTTTCTTTTGGATGTTCATCTGTAGGCCTTCCTTGATGGCAGCCATCCGCTGCTTGAGATTCTCCAGTTGCTGCTGTGACGACATAGTTTGTTGCTTGTACTCCTCAATCTGGGTGGAAACGGATGAAACTACCATTATGAGATCATCCACTGGGTAGTCATCATCTACGGTTTGGTTATACTTCTCTGATGAAAATATCTCTGTGAAGTTATCTATTTCACTTGTGAAGGCTTGCATATCAAAGTTTCTGACGGATGATTTATTTGCATTGGTAACTGTTTTAGGAGTCTCTTCTTTGAAGGGAGGTAGTTCATTTTCTTCAGTTTGATACATTTTTATTTTCTGATCCCCTTCTTCCTCTGTGGAAGTTTTCGTTTCCGGAATCGGCTCACTAGGTTTTTCTCGATCCATGTCTTCAATAGATTCCTCTTTGATGTGCTGTTTGACACCATCATCTTGTTCCGATTCCTTCATATGTTTAGACACCATGGGCTTCCGATCTGAAGATTTATGGCTTGTCTCGTTATCCTCAGCTGCTGGTACCGCTGATATTGATTTTGTTACCCCCATGTTTGTCTCTTTCGATGAGACTTTTGTGCTACGGGACGTGCTTGACTTTCGTCTGCTTGCTGCCGTCGAGGATCCCGTGGGTTCACTGCCTTGTGTGCTGCGGTGGTCATGGTTGGGGCGACCATGTTTTGTTTGTGCTGGCATTTTGATCAATAGAAAGCTTTCTTCTTAGTTTGTTCTGTTTAGTTTGGTTCACTGGTTCGATAGCGACTTCGGTAAACAATGGTCAATGAGTGGCATTGTTGATAGGCGCCCGGTTTACTTCCTCCAAAAATCTGAAAGTGATAAATTTGATTGAAAAGTAATGCAAGAGGTCGATAAACAAAGAAATCATAGTAAACAGCAAAACTACACATTATACACTCCTATTGTTTCGAGGCATGCTGGTATTTTCGAATTCAAATGGTTTATGCAGCAAATACATCGTTCAGCACCATTACATATCTGTGCGACTCCCAGATGCACTCATATCTTTACATCAATAAACTGATTTATTTTTTAAACAGCATGCTAAAACATTCGAATTATTAATTTCTGCGTTCTTGAAATTCTGCGTTTCGGATTATTTACTGCAATAGATTCAGTTTCCTGGAAAGATTAATGTTTCGTACAAAATGCATATTAGGGGACCTTTGCTCTCGCAATAAGCATGGCAGTGCAGGGAGGGTAATGGACGCATTTTCTTAGAATTAATGTTCTGACCTTCCTACGTTCATTCTACAATACATGGGAATCGTGTTGTCTCGGAGCTTAGCCTGTAGGACTCACGGCCAGAAAGGTGCACGTTCGAATCCTACAGCCTCACTTTGGCAACTGCAGTGTGTCTTTGAGCAAAGTACTTTACTCCAGTGGCCTTGGCCCTAAATAACATTCATTTATGTTCCTGCGCCGTAGACTCCAAACTATTCTAACCATTATTTAATGCCTGATATACAAGTAGGATTCCATTCCTCATTAATTCGTTCATTTCTTAATCATTTGTACCGATTACATGTATAATAATGAATAGATAAATTATTTTTGACTCAAGGGACGATAGGCTGAAGTACTTGTATTGATGTGAAAAGATTCCAGTCTCATGTACGTATTATTTGATAAAATGCAGTTGAGTTGCTAAGATCTTTATATTTTTAGTAGCGGTAGCATCGTTTTCGGAGGAGTTCAAATCTTTTCTTTTCATAATTGTTTCGGTCAAATTTGACTAAATGATGATGAGTTGTTCGAGAAGTTGTTGATAAGTGGTAAGATTTTAACAGGTGATGACAGGTTGACATCCTTTGAAAACATGTCGAAGATATTCAAGCTTTTTAAAATTTGGTTGAGTTCTGCTAGGCAGTATTTACTAAAAAAATATTAAAGTTAAATTGTTTTATATAGTTGGTAATAACGTATTTGATGCGAAACAAGCAAATTTTTATAAGCTTGAATGACATTCGTGCCAAATTGCTTTCTGGCTAATTTGACCCAAGCCCGTAAGACACTTTTTAGAAGAAGTGAATAACATTTTTGCTTCTATTTGTTGTAACGGTGGTCATGTGCTTATTGAGGATTCGAAGGAATTTTAATCCATGAGTGTAATCAAAGACTGATGAGCACGCGCGAAGGAAATCTTTAGTAGTCTCAAGTAGCCATTATAAATTTTAATTATCAGGAAGAAAATAAATGCAGACTGAAGTGATGTTGAAAACAAAATGTTGGTCCATGTAACATTGGACAAAACACGTAAAACAATTCAGAACGAACTTTTTCCATACACCACATCAAAGCAGAGGTACTATATTGATTTGACAAAGACTAGAGATTAATTTTAAATTGTTTAGTCATTTAGACGAAAGTGTACGGATGAATGGACATTTATATTTCTACTTGCAACGGCACTGGTTATAAATTGCCTTTTGTAAAGGATATGCTGTTTACAGCATAGATAAAGTATATCGTCATGAGCTGAAGATCAATACTAAACTAATAAGTAAAATTAGTTGGTCACAGTGACGTTAATTGTTTGTAACGGCATAGTGCGAACAGAGTCGTATCCAATTATGAAGTTTTATGATCTAACAGTCACAGCCCCAAATAAATGACATTCAAATACAGAACAAACAATACAGTTACCGAATCATAGGTTATAGGTCCAATTATGCTCTTTTTATGCAATGAGCATTTATCCGTTCTCTATGTTTCTTGGTTCATGGTGGCATATTGTAAATATAAGATATCCAAAAATCGATTGGTATTAAGAGAAATACAAGATTTAGACCTAGCAAGTAATAAATCAAATACATTAACAATTATCAAAGATAATTATAACCGTTTTTGCTGTAGGAGTGTGGAACCAGCAGGAATTAATAATATCATCCTTTCACGATTCTGGCATAAACAGTGCAAAACATGGACAAAAATTCAATCTTTGTCATAGATGCATAAAACATGAATACGCTAACTTCTGTTTCGGACAAACTAACAAGTATACAACCAATAGCATGAGACCCGGCCTCAAAAGACCATGTAGCCATTCATCTAAGAATTCTGGAAAACAATCTCATGATAGTGGAATCACCTGATGAGAATCAAACATCAACAAATCTCTTGCCATTTTTTATTGACAAAGCCATACAAGGCCTGTCTGGAGGGTCAAAGACTGTTAGCTTGGGCCAATTATCCTTCAAGATATCGTCGCACAAACCTATTAATTTCTGCTAAGGTCATGCGATCGAAGAACTGCCGTGAATCCTAAATGATCGAAAATGTCAGATTTCCGATATGTTTCATAGATATAAACATTTGTTTAACCTGCTTAGAAATCCCAACACATGCATGCATTTTGACATTTAGCCTGTGTCACTTTACCTGCAAACCTTAAAGCCGGTTCTTGATTATATCAGTAGACCCTTCATTTTTAATCACTTGAGGTGTCTCAAATGCCAGAAATGTGTCATATATATCTTGAATTGTCAGAGATATGGTCATCTCAAAGATGGACGCAAAGCTAAGTAATTCTCGCCCAGGTGTGTCAAGTGTATTGACTTGTCCAGCTTATTTCTTTTCGAGTATATTGACTTGTACCCTACGGGACACTAGTTTTCGTATGAAGAGGCTTTGTGATGATGTACCACAATAGAGAATCGTTGAAATTTAAATGCGTTTATATAACAAATTCATTTATCTAAAAGCTTTTATGTTTTTTAAAATATATTTTAAACAGTTGCATACTTTGCATACGACTTTATATTTAATTTATTTTAATTTTAATTTTATTTTATTTAATAAATTTTTATTATTAATTTATTTATTTTAGTTCCTATTTTACTGTTATTTTTTTTATATACATTAACAGAATGTTCACATCTTTGCCTTTATCTTTATGAAGTATATGTTTTACGGTTTCTTGAAGGCTCATTTTCCAAACATGTTTTTGATTAAAGTTTAGCTTTAACATTTTTAAAGCTTAAAATACGACTTTAAATGGGTATGATTGTGCCTGCGTGTCGTCAAGCCCTTTACATTCATTAAAGCTTTCCAAAAGTTTGGTTAAGTCCATTTTTGTGGTGGGGTTCTTGGTAAGGAAACTTTATCGTCATGGATGCAGATGCAAATTATTGACTGCTTTCAATTTGGAATGTCATACTAAAAAGGAGGATTCCTACAGAACTTTGACTAACGTCAACGTGTTTTGTTAGGTGCACACAAAACATCAACTATTTTCCTCTCAGGTGTTGCTGTTATTACGATACGAAGTCAATAGTCGTAAATCAAAGACCAGTTTGTCCAGTTCATTAATGTCAGAGAAGATTGTTCTTCGCCATTTCAATGCGATTGCCATCATTCATAATTGACTGCTTTCTACATAATAGGAGAAAGCTCATTATGCATAATTATAATAAAATCCATTCGACATGTAGAGTGAAAGATATTTTTGGGTTGATGCCTTTTACGATTTGCCTGAGATTTTGTAATGGTTGTGTACAGAATATTCAATTATATAAATCCAAACTAGCATGAAACCTTATAACCATGACGCATCATGGCCAAAACAGCGGACAAATTATAAATATCCGCCAACTTTTGATTGATTCAAACAGCATGCTGCGCTCCGTTGTTGCCAGGATAAATAGAGTATAAAACATCCGCCAATCCTTGATTGATTAAAGTAGTGCTCTCCGCGTTGTTGTTGCTAGGATGAATAGTTTCCAACAGTCACGCCGGTAAAGCTGCGCAAAAGATCCCGAGTTACTATGACGTAACTCATACAAATAAACCTTATTTGCATGTTGGGATTAATCTATAACACCATGATACGGTTGTATTAGTGTATAATGTCTTTTTCAAGACTTAATTTAGTCCTAACTTCGGATTTTCAAGTTTCATTGTGTTCACTCACGTTAGAGAGGAAAGTCTATATAAATATGATTGTGTTTCTACTAAAAGTTGTATTCAACATTTTACTTTGTAGTCCATGTAAAGGCTATCATACATTTTACCCAACTAAGAAGTATTAATACCATACCAAATTTGCTGTTCTTGTAATTAATTATAAAATAATATTATTAATAGATAAAGAAAACAACAACAGCAACAACAAACACCGGCAATAACTACTGCTGAGAATTTTACAGATACAGACGAAACGTGCTGCCTTTTAAAATGATTTTTAATAGACAGGTTCGACTAAACCTTCAAGGTCTACTTGATATACAACATTTAATATTATGCATTTTAAACTTAAATATATTTTTAGGATCCAATATCGATTGTGAACGATCATATCTGACTGCTCCAGCCACCCATCCCTCTCCCAGTTAAAGTATAATAAGTTTCTCATAATATCTTGATTTGGTTAACGATTAAAGAGTAAATTAATTGATTTTAATAAAGTTTTGTTTTAATTCCTTTAAAGTTTAACTTTTCAGATAGTTATGCTGGTATCATTAAATGTTTGCTTCAGTAATTTTAGAGATACTAGCTAATGTCCTAATGTTAGTTGCACCAGTCTTTATCTGGTTCGAACATATAAAACAATATACATATATTTTTATTTTTGACTGGCTGATTAATTTATTTAGTAACTAATTCATAATAAAAGGAACACAAAGGCTTTCGGATGTACTAGCTAATAAGACGTACATATCTGCTTATGAAGGTAAGGCGGGAAGCTAGAATATAAGGGTACCCATTTTAGACGTATGATACCACAGAAATGTTTTAGTGGAAAGCATGTCTGACTTTTAAGAACATTACCGGAACAATGATGCCGCGAGCATTCTGCATAAACGGATGATGATACAGGAACTGTTATCGCATCAGATCAAAGACTCTAGACTTAGGAAGATTACCTAGAAGATGCGTTTAAATACAGCAACTGCTGTAGAGCATATACTACTCTCCACAACTTTTATTCAGCGCCTTAACATTGTTTACACACGATTCAGCCAGCATTACGGTTACATGAGCCCGAAAGTAACGCCGAGCATGAGAAATCGTGCAAACATTACTTTCACATAACACTTAACGTTAAGGCCATGATTAGTATTTTAAATGCTATAATTAACGGCTTTCTTACAAATCGAATGAATATTTGATCCTAGCAAGCCACCACCTTTACACATAACGGTCTTATTAGTATGACTCAATAGTTAGAGTGCTAGACTTCCCACCAGAAGAGTACCAGTTTGAATTATCCCATAAAATCCGCTCTTGCCGCTTCCGTGGTGTGTCCTATTGGTCAAGGAACTTACCTGTAATACTAAATAACCTACCTTAAAACATCAATTCAAACCAAAAACCCAACTAAACAACCCCAAATGGTCATGCTATATTTGTATTACCGGAGCATTTTAGGTCTTCCTCACTATTTCAAATACACTCCGGCATATCAAACATTGGTATATGTGAAACACAATGTACTCGTGCCTTTCTGTATCTCGCTTGTTTCAAAACATGACCTCAGGAACATGAGTTAATAAACACTGTATGTTAGAAATTGATATGTTTTTAAAACAAACATTCGGTCTATGACTGGATCGATTAGTGTTTACACGAGATGTTTGAATCAAGTGCTTCATAGAACTTGGAATACGATTTGCATCCTTGCCGAGTTTTCAGAGCAGGTATGAAAAGGCCCACGCGCTTTTAATTATACATGTATATATACAAGCAATGTATAGCAGTTAATCTCTTGTCTCATTATAATAACAATGACTAAAATTACATCAAAGAAACCACTCTACCTTCAAAATTAAGATCGAAATGTCACTGTTCTTGTTGTGGGGGTGATCTCGTTTTAATCATTTATCTTGTATATTTGTAATGTAAATATTATCTACATATATATATATATATATATATATATATATATATATATATATATATATATATATATATATATATATATATATATATATATATATATACTTAAAAACATGTCTCATTCACAAATATATATATAATGGAACAATATAAGAATTCATAATGTTTTAGTTATAAGCCAGTAGATTAGAAAAAGTGAATTCTGAACGAAAATTATTCTAAATACGTGTCTAAAAAGTCACCAAAGTATACTTTTTCTAAGGTTAAAACCTTTAAATTTTATTAACATATTTAAGGTTCAGAATTAAAATTTCGTTAGTGTATGTTTAGGGTTTAGATTTATAACCGAAACGTTTTAATTCCGATAAGCTGGGCCCTATAAATTAACTAAGGATAACATATACATTCATGGAAAGTTTGATTTTCATCGTGTTCACTGCACAATAATTATACTGCGATAACTTCTGATGCAACTGCATTTCAAAATTAGTTAATTTATTTTCAGAATACATTTGATCGGTCTACAAAAAATCACAAGCAATACACCATTAACGCGCATTCTCACTTTGAAGAATGATCGCATCTGTTAACGTTCTACGGTCCGATCACAGTCATATCGATTTGCCACAGCAGGTTCGAGTCACGTATCGATGCAGCC
Organism: Unio pictorum; assembly: GCA_030141615.1. Lineage (NCBI taxonomy): Eukaryota > Metazoa > Mollusca > Bivalvia > Unionida > Unionidae > Unio > Unio pictorum. The sequence continues at coordinate 228,383 of JARLTB010000149.1, read as the reverse complement.
CATCATCTGCTAATTAAATTTGGACATTCATATTCGGGTATCTATATTTCTGACATAATACAGATTTATATCATTGCAACAGTTATTGGAGTTAAGTCGCAGACGAAATTAGTCCGAAAGACCGCTTACCTATATACATGAAATTATTTTTTCATGATTTTGAACATAAATGACACCCCATAAATTAACCTAAAGAACAAAACAAAGTCGTCATACATTTGTTGCAATATGGATCATAGAGACATTCGTTGTGATGCGGGTGCAGTACGTATCACGATGTATTTCCTAGTCAATTTTCATGATTCCAGATAGTCATTATTTACACAGAATAAAATAAAACTTTATGGCCATGTCTTGAACGAAAACCTTAATCTTTGCCAGCAAAAGGTGAAATGTCGGTCACAGTAACATTTTTGTGTTGTAATGGCGTGGTTCTACCAAAGATGCCTAACATGATCTGACTTCGTCATTCTAGCACGATCGGTGCTTCCGAAATAAATTTAAAAATCACAAAACTTAACCCAAGTTATTTACGCGTGAAATATGTGTGTATAATTCATCAAGACACGTCCTACACTTATTTTCATTGTTATAAGCATGCATATAGGGTGTATATAACCTATGTGGTAATAATCTAAATGGTCAAACATAACGTAAACTAAACAAATATTAAATGCTGGTCACTGTGACCTATTTTGTTGTAAGGATGTGGTACTCATATAACTGAATTCAGCATGAACAGAGACAGATACATTAACTTAAAACTATTTCACCAATCGGAGAAGAGTGAAATATAGGTCACATTTATATGCTTTCGTGATGAATGTTTCACGATTCCGGCATACCTGCATGTATAAAAAAAGGCTGCAAAATGAAGAGAAAACAAAACCTTAACCAAAAATATACAAATATTGAATATGTATGTAAAGTATTAGCCATTTTAGCTCCTATCCCACGTGGTCGGTGTTTGTGAAACTCACTTAAAACTGTTATAAAGGTCATAAGAAGAACGAATGGTTTAGATTCGGAGAGGAAGTATATATGAAAGGTATATACTTTTATAACAGAATTATCACATGCAAATACATTCTGCTGGCTTCGAAGTGGAGTTGAATATTACATGTTATTACCTGATCTATTAGCTGAATATTACATGTTATTACCTGATCTATTAGCTGAATATTACATGTTATTACCGCTACTATTAGCTGAATATTACATGTTATTACCGCTACTATTAGCTGAATATTACATGTTATTACCGCTACTATTAGCTGAATATTACATGTTATTACCTGATCTATTAGCTGAATATTACATGTTATTACCGCTACTATTAGCTGAATATTACGTTATTACCGCTACTATTAGCTGAATATTACATGTTATTACCGCTACTATTAGCTGAATATTACATGTTATTACCGCTACAATGGGCTAAATATTTCATGTTATTATCGCTACTATTAACGAAATGTTTCATGCAATTACGTCCACAACTAACCTTCTCATATTCAGTTTCAATTTTCTGATTTCCATTCGCTTCACGTGTAAAGTGAGTTACGGATAATGTAAGCCAGATCGTTAGGTGCACCATATTTCACGTTTTAAACTTAAGTCTAAGCATGTTTGTCCAAAATAACTAAATCCCCTTATGTTCACTCTGTTGTTGACATTCAGCAAGATCTGGTTACACTGATCAGATTTCGCTTAATTGGCGTGAAAGATTGTTTATGCATTATTTGAAAGAAACAGTGCTGCATTGTACATAATAAACATGCACAGCCACGAACATTAAGCTACACACTCAGAAAACACAACACCTGCAATAATAATCACACACATTATTAGTAAAATCTATGTATGTCATACGATGAACTCAGATATGTTATAATATCTGATTGGTTATTTTATTAATCCCACTTGAATCATATTGCTGCTCAGCAATATTGTCTATTCAATAATGGTATAAGTACAATTTAGAAATGAACTGAATGATGGTATTGGTACACTGCAGAAATGAACTGAATGATGGTATGGGTACACTAGAAATGAACTGAATGATGGTATGGGTACACTGCAGAAACGAACTGAATGATGGTATGAGTACACTGTAGAAATGAACTGAATGATTGTATAAGTATAATTTAGAAATGAACTGAATGATGGTATGGGTACACTGTAGAAATTAACTGAATGATGGTATAGGTACACTGTAGAAATGAACTCGGTGGTATGGGTACACTGTAGAAATGAACTCGATGATATGGATCCACTGTAGAAATGAACTCGATGGTATGGGTACACAGTAGAAATGAACTCGATGGTATGGGTGTACTGTAGAAATGAACTCGATGGTATGGGTACACTAGAAATGAACTCGATGGTATGGGTACACTAGAAATGAACTCGATGGTATAGGTACACAGTAGAAATGAACTCGGTGGTATGGGTACACTGTAGAAATGAACTCGATGTTATGGATGCACTGTAGAAATGAACTCGATGGTATGGGTACACAGTAGAAATGAACTCGATGGTATGGGTGTACTGTAGAAATGAACTCGATGGTATGGGTACACTAGAAATGAACTCGATGGTATGTGTACACTAGAAATGAACTCGATGGTATGGGTACACAGTAGAAATGAACTCGATGGTATGGGTACACAGTAGAAATGAACTCGATGGTATGGGTGCACTGTAGAAATGAACTCGATGGTATGGGTACACTAGAAATGAACTCGATGATGGTATGGGAACACTGTTGAAACGATGTCCTATTAATTGTAATAAACTAAATATGTTTCTCTGCTTGTAAATTATTTTTGGATATACCTTCGATTCACATTAGATTGACTTCCTCGATATCATTGGTACATGAACTTCTGATGTTTTTTAAAACAAAGAAAAGTATCCCTATAATTATGTGTGCATCACGTTACTGGATCACAAACTTAGATAAAGCCAAAATTTAAGGCAATATTGTGAAGTTATTAATTTGTAAATCTTATTATAAAATGAATACTTCCAGGTGTACACTCTTTTAAGGCGGTTCTTAGGGATTACTTATTAATAATATGATTGACGTTGTGTGATGGTTAATTAATAATTCAAACTCTATATTGCAAACTATCATCTAATCTCTTTAAGCAAAAATAAAATACATAAACTGTGTTTCTGTGGCCATAATTTGCGTCGTATATATATATATATATGTTTGTATGTATGTATTGAACAATTGCAATTATTTTGAATCTTTTCCACTTATAATTTGAATAAAAAATCGTTTTACACATTATACGTCTGCAATATATCTATGCATGCTGCCAAAACTCTCAACATACATGAATTAAAATATTACATAATAGCGGAGCCTGTTGAAAACTGTCGTATATCTATTGAATAACGGGTACAAACATTGTTGCAGCCTGGCCCTGACGTCAAAACAATATCGGAGCACACAAATTGAACTTCAACGACTCATTATACCAAATATTGATTAAATATTTTCTTTATAACGAGGCAAATATATAAATCAAGTATAAATTAGTCAGTTCCAAAGCTACCTCTGTTTTTGATTGAAATTATTGAAAAGCAAATATTGTTAATTTTACGTCTGATTTAAATATATGTGCACAAGACGTTTCATAACTTCAATTGATTCGAGCGTATGGGAAATTTAAAATAAAAGCAATACAATATTTTTCAAATTGTTATATTGTCAAAACCAATCAATTGGTTCGAGTTCTTACAAGCTGACCTTTTAGAACTGCTTTATATGGACGGAAGGAAGATTGCACCTGATTTATTTTGTATGACTCCATATTGGATTCGTTCACTGATGTGTTACTGTATTCTAGTGCAATAAGCCATTCAAATCAATCGTCTCAGAGTCTAGTTTTGAATACATCTAAAGTACCATTCTTCAAGACAATTTCAGATAATATTGCTTCCCACCGCAAGTGAATTCATATATACAAAGCATCAAAACATACGGTTATATATCTTCCTTTTCAATAGTCCACGACATCCTTACATAGTTTTATGCGAGCGTTTTTTATGCACAGACCCATATATATAATTTGTTTTCCACGCAAGGTTTAGTCGGCCTGCTTCCAGCGATGCCAACATATGCTACCATGTTACGATCGGTTTTATGAGAACAGCACCCTTTGTCATTCGTCCCTAATAAAATATTTCATAGCGATATAATTAGTTGCGATGAATGTAGAATATATTATTTAAAAGCAATTCGAAACTCCTATTGAAGTCTTCTGATTTTATTCATATGTAGGTGCAATATTAATGACAAGCCTTAATTTTCTAATCATAAACACAGCATTTAAAATGCAAGTATATATATATATATATATATATATATATATATATATATATATATATATATATATATATATATATATATATATATATATATGACAAATCAAAGATTTAAATAAATATCTTTGTCCGTATCATATAAGTCCTTAGCTACTGTCAGACGGTGTCCGTAACATTGATTGACCAGAAGTATCTAATATGTACATTTTGATTTGATTCATTTTCATTTATTATGTTAATCCTGTCAATTACATTGTTTACCATCGGAAGCCTGTAGTGGTTACTAAATGACGAAGCTAATGGAAAACATATATATAGATGCACACCAAGGGCTCATATTACATCGATTAAATTTTTTTTATAGCATGTATGTGCATCTTTGGTTGTGATTTATTGTAATATAGATGATGTATACTACAAATGATGTGATTTAATATATATTTACAGGCTAAGATAATACATGACAAGGCAGCCGGTATTTTTATTAAATTTAAAAATCTCCGTTACTCTTGACATTTTTGTCCATGAGATCTCATATTAAAATGATATTATTTAGAAATTCTGTCAAAACACAAGTAGATATACCGAAGCGAAGACAATATGAATCTCTCTCTATTTCTCTGTCTTTCTCCATGTTCCCTCTCTTCTCTGTTACTCTTTATGCATGTATATTCTTTATATATATATATATATATATATATATATATATATATATATATATATATATATATATATATATATATATATATATATATATATATATATATATATATATATATATATATATATATATATATATATATCTGTGTGTATGATAACACGTATATTGGTTGAAGCATTTATATGTTACTAGTCATGTAACTATACATATATGAATGAGAGGCAGATAGATGGATGAATATATTCATACAAATACATTGCTACTAAGTAACTTACCTGTCGTTTTTAAATCCTCAGGTGAAAGTAACGGAAATTCTATCCATGCGGCTTGATCCTTGTTGGATCAAGTGAGGGGCTATGCCTCTGTAGTTTATAATATCTTACATAAAGCAGTCACGGTTGCTCGGTGAATCTATTTTCTAGGTACGTGAATAGGTGGCATTAATATTCTGTGCTCAGGACAGAGTTAGCTGCGTACAGACTTGTCCTCTCTCTTACCTGTATGCTGTGATCTCGATTAGACTACCAACTAGGTATACATCGCAGGTACAGCTGAGTTCGCCTATCAGAGAGACAACACTTACTTTCATGCAGTTCATTTTCTCAACCCGACATAACACCAGTCAGTACGAGAGTTCTTCCTGATTTATACCTTGACAAAAATTGATCGCCCCTTTATTTTTCCTTTTCCGTTGTCAATTTTTTTTGGGGGATGAGTTCTAAACCTTTTCAAGAGACTAAGAGTGTATTAGAACAAAAACGACTTCACCAAAAAAAAAAACGAAAGAAAAAAAACATTCAGCAATCATTGTTTGTGTCTGGCGCGAATCGAACATGCATTTACTGACAATAATGCATACAAATCAATAGTGAATAATTACTTTAAGAGAGAGAGAGAGAGAGAGAGAGAGAGAGATAGAGAGAGAGAGAGAGAGAGAGAGAGAGAGAGAGAGAGAAGAGAGAGAGAGAGAGAGAGAGATAGAGAGATTAATTCTATTTTAAACAAAACAGACCCAAATTTAGCATTAAAGATAAAATGCACACGACTTACAGATTTGTTTTCAGGATATATATTGATGCATCTTCAACAATTTCTTTTGATAGAATTTTAAAGCCTTCTATATAAGTGTCATTTCAATTTGTTTCTTGGTTGTGTGCATCATAATTAGGATTTTGTCGGAATTAGGCTACTCATCAGAGGACGTAGAGGCGATGGTGTAAAAGTTGGGTGGTGAATGATAGATATAAAGGCTGGGTTGTATAATAATTATGACTTTGTATAGCGCCTAATCTTTAGAAGCTCTAAGCGCTTTACAACATCTATAATGATATGACTACAGAAAAAAATCAAAAAAAATCTTGAAATTAGAAAACATAAAACATACTGAAAACATTTAAGGTAGGAAACATTATTAGGTCTTTAAGTTGGTTCCTGCAGTCGAAAAAGGTGAGTTTTAAGAGTACTCTTAAAAGGGATCACTGTATTTTTGTGTCTCATTTCAATGGACAATTCGTTCCACATCGCCAGGCCTCGTATGCAAAAGAACGTTGTCAATATGACTTCGTTTTCATAGTGTTAATAATGAGTATACGGTTGTCAGAAGAGGAGAGTAAGGATCTTGCTGGTGTATACACATGGGTGAGGCCGGATAGGTATGTTGGACTGGAGTCCGTCAGTGAAACGTAGCACAGAGAACACATTTTGTGTTTGATTATGGATCGAATGGATAGCCATTGTAGGGTACAGAGCAGTGGTGAGGTGTGCTCTGATCGAGGTACTCTAAAGATGATCCGAGCAGCTATGTTTTGATCTTTTTGAAATTTCTGTAGTAGATATTGTGAAGAACCAGACAGAATTGAGTTTCATTTGTCCAGTCTTGACAGTACTAATGACCACACAAGTGCTTTAGTGGCATTAAACTGAAAGATATTTGCGAATGGAGCTGATGCGTCTCAGCTCAAAATATACAGCATTGCATATTTTCATGACATGTTGGTGCACTATAATAGTACTGCTGTCTAGAGTAACATCTAGGTTTCGTACTGACTGTGTGAATTAATGTTGGTGTTGCTGATATTTATTGTTTGAGGTAAAGGATGTGATTGAGAAAGTTGCTAATTAAATAATTAAATATTTTTAATTAATCAATTAATTAATTAAATAAATAATTCATTAATTGCTGAATTAATTAATTAATTAATTAATTAATTAATTAATTAATTAATTAATTAATTGCTTAATTAATAGTACAACGAGTAGTTTCCCACATGTATTCGTCTCCTACAGTATGGATATTATGTGTTGTAATTATGGGCACCCGCACAAAGTAACCATGTGCAGGGGCACTTGACCCCCCACCCCCACCCCCTTTCACGTTTAGACATGTTTTGGCCTATATCGGTAAAACTTAAAAGCTCACACAACATCTTCTCCAACTTATCCCCAGAAACTAATGTCTGTGGACGCCCCTTCTGTAATAGTAAGCAAAAGATCTACACCGATCTTAATATTTTTTTAGTAGTACAATTGAAGTTTAGTCATATATTTGTATTCAGATATGGTCAAACCATTGATATGCAGTTGTTTCACATGCATATAGCGTTACATTTAAATATGTTCATAGTTCAATATATGCACCTATGATATGTATGTAGGTCAAGCCCGTGAGTGGTGCCATATTAATGAAAACTGTTAAGTGACTGATGTTTATTTGTTTAACAAACTTGAACGTAATATTTGTCTTTCTTAAAATATGGTTGAATCAAAGTGGTCTGACATCCATCCATATAGTCTCAGAGCACGTGCTATACATTAATGGCATGCACTTAATGTACGTACTTTATGTACATTAATGATATGCACTTAATCTACGTGATTTATGTTATATACATTAAACCTATGCACTTAATATATGGACTTTATTTCTATACATGAATGATAGGCACTTGATATACGCGACTTTCTTAGCATTGTAGACTGTCTGAAATGACATCTTCAAAATATACATAGAATATGAAAGATATGTTTACCATATCATTTGACACTAAAACTTTTTTGTTTATCAATTAAGGATATAAACTAATTTATAATAATCTTTCTTTAAGAGGCAGATTATTTTTATATTGTATTTTATTTTTCTAACATGAAAAAGCATGATATATGCGTCTATCACACCCTCTTGAATGTATACACTTCTGAATGCGTCATGCACAAATGTCTCTCTCACACAAGCATGTATGCATATATGTACATGTAACATCAGCACATATTGAAAGCATCGTGTATGAAATTCTCTCTCTCTCTCTCTCTCTCTCTCTCTCTCTCTCTCTCTCTCACACACACACACACACTAGAAACTAGAATTAAATCAATCTCCCTTCTCTCTGTCTCTCTCCTCCGTCTCTCTGTCTCTCTGTCTCTCTCTCTCTCTCTCTCTCACACACACACACACTGGAAACGCTCTCTCTCTCTCTCTCTCTCTTTCTCTCTCTCTCTCTCTCTCTCTCTCTCACACACACACACACACACACACACAAACACACACACACACACACACACACTGGAAACTGGAATGAAATCAATCAATGCTGCACTTTTGATTTTTGAGCAACAAAGTAAACTATCAACAAACAATAAATAGAGAAAAAGCAAATGAAAGAAAAATCAATTTATTTTTGATGTAAGTTTAGTGACCTTTACAATAATATTACAACTACAACTACTACTAGCAATACAATCAGCATTGTCATCAAGTCTGATAATGAATCTTGTGTCTCTCTTTCTATGTGGCTTACTAGCAGTCTCTGCCAAAATGTAACATCATTCCAGCAAACGTACTTGATGTAAACTGGAAAATCCATACGTTCTCTTCCTCACTCGTATGACATTGTCGGGAAAGAGTAGTTGTGCAGTGTAAGGTAATATCCCTTCTACCATATTTCATAAGGCGAAAGGAATATTTAGGTATACTTAACGTTTTAAAAACAGTAACAGCACTAGGACGTTCTTGGATAATTTCGAAACTAACAGAAATGTGTTGCTTGTATTCAACCTAAACCAGCTGTATTGTCTTTAAAAGTTCAAGATCCAGTAAGAGAGATGTTTCTCTCCTGATACGAAGGCGGTGGTAATTATTTTTTGTTTGCGAACGGTGGTGCCATTAATTGATGTAACAAAAACATCGTATCTAGTAGCTGACCGTGTCCAAAATCTGTGACAAGTTTTGTAAACAACTTTTTGGTGTTTGAGTGAGGATCATTATTTTCAGTTGTGTCAAGGACATTGTATTTTTTATAGCTACACCACGTGCTTTATTGGGAATTTTTGACGGACCTTATACTTGTGACTTAGATTATTCTAGAACAATGTACTTTTGACCATTACCCAGTTTTTTTAACGTCTTAGTTTAAAATAGAAATCTTTTTTTTTAATGTGGAAAATATTCATCCGTGCTTTAAGATCTTACCAGAATGAATTGTATTATTGTTGTGCCCATTAATTCAGTTCAGCTGGAATTTATTTATTGACTGGAAATACATAGGTTTGTTCAAAAAAGGAGACTTGAATTTATAGTGAAATTTCAAAGAAGGTTATATTACTCGATTGCATTATTATGTCCAACAAAAGAATTTTGGCACATCGCTACTATACGGGCCAGCACAGGCACATCAACACTTTAAGACTTGGAATTGGACTTAATTTGAATTTATACTTAATCATTACGACTTGTGTCTGTAATTGTAAAATTATTTGAAATTTAATTTTCAATATCGTGATTTTCAATTCATTTTCACTTGGTATTTTGGCGAAACAAATTATTTGTTGAATTTTACAAAGCTTGTTGATTCACAATCTTTTCTATTACTTGTTTTAAGACCATACAGTCATAATAGTGGATGGCGGCTAGTGATACAATCGAAAGATGTGTACATCAATTTTGTATCAGATTTATTACAAACACGGTTTCAACACAATTAGTCCACAAACTAAGAAGTAATAAGGTTCTTTTAAATAAATCTGTCCATACCGAAAACATAAGTGATTTTGCTGATTGTTTTAATGTTCATTTGACCATTATACAACAATGTAATATACTTTACTCAGCATAAACACTATGTTTTATCTTTAATTCAAGTGGATATTTCTTTGCACCTTGGTTAATTTAATACCACTGCCATGGAATCTGTCATAGTGTGCACTTCCTAGATCAAGCCAGGTATAATAAACTTCAGGGTATAAATTATTGACACTTAAGGCAGTGATTTATCAATGCATGAGTTGTTCATAAAAAAAACATTTTAGTGACTTCCGTAAACTGCTGAAAATGTTGGGTATAAATATTGTTCGACGTATGCCCGCCGATATGTTTTATCTGCGGAGTTGTAAAACTTTTTAGGATCACTTACGCAAACCTGTTTATACAGTATCACAACACCCTTAAAGTTTGTTTTGGGATAATCAAGTGCAGGATTGGTTTGTGGTTGTACTAGCTGTTATTTCAAAGGTTCACCCCCTTTCGTAACGTATTAATGAAAGACTGCATATCTATTTCTATAGACGCAGGTGATTTTCGGAGCTAATCGTATCGTACTGCAGACAAACATCTTCATGCCTTCTGCCTGCTACCACTTCATCTAGTTTTGCAAATATAATAATAAAACTAAATTACAAATGAAGAACAGGGGCCGCGAGTAAATGAGTAGTCTAAAGCGCTCACAGTTAAGGACTACTACCATCTCACCTCTGTCTGCGTGTGTTCGAATCTTAGATCCGGCTAATGTGCGTGCTTGAGAATGCTTGCCAGAAGTTTCCCGTTTGCCGGTGGTTCTTCCCGGGCCTTTTCCTGGTTATTCCACAATTAGTTATACTGACGGTCATTTATAGCCTATCGTGTGCAGAAAATGGTGTTAAATCCATAGCAACAATAACAATGAAGAACACAATATATAAGCTGGCTTTGATGTGCTAGTATATAACAGGTGATAGTATACACTTTTGTTTTTCACGTTACAACAGTTGGCAGTGATATATTAGTCTCCGACAGGTGGTAGTCTACACGTTTATGCTCAGAATACAACGTGTACAGCTTTATTATTAATAGTTTGCGAGGTACCAATGTCTGATTGTAGCTTTCTCATGTTTTCACTCATGAAATACTTGTTCAATCCTGTTTGTTCTATATATTATGTTTTATATTATGAATTTCTAAGAAAGTCGAGTGAAAGGTGAAGTTTGTTTACATTTGCAAAATGCACAGTGGAAATAATGTTAGTATACCTCTATGTCACGTTTATGTACTGTGGCTGACATTTCTTTGGATATTGTAATTTTAGAAACTGTACATGATCTAAGCACACAGCTAACTAAAATGACTGTTCATTTGTGCTAAAAAAAACTCAGCCTGAATTAGTCTAAAGCACGCCATCTGTAGCAGTTATTAAAATAGGGATTTTTTTGGGTCAGAATAGACAATACCAGTTTCTGAACGCACAATGAATGATTTACCAAATATAAAAAAATGTAAATAAAGTTATTGGCTCTTTTTTTATACAATTTACCTCCAGAAAGTGAAATTGTCAAAAGCGGAGCTAGCAGTTTTTTTTATATTAAAAAGGAGAACATCTGGAATATGGCCAAGCTGTATACCTACAATATATAAGGTCTTTTTTCACTTGCCAGTCTCACCAGTGATGAAAACCGGTAAACTTCATTTTCTTTAAAACTCTAATCCTATGTATAATACGAACTTTAAAGTGCCATCCTAACCAATACACGTAACCACATATTGCAGCCACTTGCAGCCACGATATATCATTGAATTCGTTGCAGTATCTTCTCCTGCACGTAAGGGTTTATAAACTTACTCTGATGAACGTTATCGTTTTCATGCTTTTGCTATTTATTCCGCTAACAAAACAAAAAACTAACGTCTAGCACCTCTGGTTCAACCTCTTTGTTGATTGACGTTGCAAAATACGTTTTACCAAAACGTTTAAGAAACACGCACACTGGTACCCGTCACAAGTGCAATGAATTTGGAGTCGTAATTTACTCGATCTTCCTAAGGTAGGTAAAAAAGAACACATTCAGTTTTGGTATTCCGATGGAATGTTATAGTGTGTGTGAGAGAGAGAGAGAGAGAGAGAGAGAGAGAGAGAGAGAGAGAGAGAGAGAGAGAGAGAGAGAGAGAGAGAGAGAGAGAGAGAGAGAGAGAGAGAGAGAGAGATTTAAATCTCTTTAAATCGTGGAAATTTGAAATTGAATCATTTGGTACTTTGACCCATATGGGGATTGTTGCAGGAATGATGCCAGGTTTGTTTAAATTTACTATTAGAATCAACGTAATCCAATCTTTACAGACGTTACACTTCGTAGCTGAATGTTGTAATTTGGGTGTTTATATATATATTCAGTCGAATCATTTGTTTGGTGATGTGTGCTTAGTCGTGATGCAATATTAACTGGTATTTACATGCAAGGCTATGGGTGACGTTTTCCGCGGACATGGGTCCGAATTTCCGTAGAGTACGAATTAACAATTCTCTTGACTGTATCACGGTAATGATAACAATTAATCTTATTGCAAATTATTCTCGCAGACATAACTTTTGTTGGAGTTTTATCTATGTGATATATTCACTGTTATCGAGCTATCTTTCGCGTGATATTTCATTTTGCATTAAATTTTTTATTTAAATTAATAAAACTTTCTATTGTTGTCTGAAACAGCACTTTTCTCTCCATAAAAGAGACAGTTTAATCTAATTAAACTTTTTGTTTCGTTTATCACACGACCACTTTGTCTTTTAAGTTAATATGACAATCTCAGAATTTGATTGTTACACTAACTTACTATCAGCGTACTTCTAAGTTTTAGAATGGTCATAACGAATGCATTCCTGTTAAGCACCAATGTTAACATTGATGGGAAAAGTAAAGCAAGAGTGGTGAAACATTTCGAATGTACATGCCCTACTAGCTATTCTCTTTTCATTGATGACATTGATTTCACGCTGAGTCAGAAATCAAAGAAGACAAACGCCTTAAGTATGTTCTTATTACTCTATGGATGCCACATACTGACTTGAAACTGTTGCAAACATTCATAAAAAATCCCCGAAAAGGAATTATGATAAATACACGAAATTAGTTCTGACCAGTTCTTCTAGCGTCTCCAATGCAAATTGGTATTTTACTCCTTTTAAAAGTCTCATAAAACAAACTACGACCGATCTTCAGACCGCTCCAGTGGCCTAGTGGTTAGAGCATCCGCCGCCGATGGGGGAGGTCGTGGGCTTGATCTCCGGCCAAGTCATACCAAAGACTTACAAAAATAGTACTAATAGCTGTCTCGCTTGGCGCTCAGCATTAGAAGGTTAGTTTTAGGATTGGACGGAGTGGTGTCCGGATAATGTGACTGGGTGAGACACCATGAGTAATATCTGCGGCACGATGCCCCAGTTCTAGACATCACCATAAACTGTTACACTGCAGACATCCTAGCGATATGATTGAAAAAGTGTTAAAGCTGAGTTAAAAATTCAAATCACACACACACACACACACACACACACACACGGAGGAGAGTTACTGAGTGAAAAAAATGTGTAAGCAGTTTTGAAAGACAATTGCGAAAGTATGGCTACGAATATTTTGTTTATTTATGCTGATCAATTCAAACTAGGCAGCGATGTTCTCAATCTCGAAACAAAGGCAGCTGAAGCCAGGATCAAATGTCATCACCCTTTATGAAATTCCAATTTTATCAACATCAGTTAGTTCGGTCTAGTTATCCCATATTCCACCATTAACATCTTTCGGGTGAAAACCACAGCATCACTAATACCTTTTGGTTTAAATACACGGAGACCATTAATAACACCTTCTAATTAAAACAAATAAAACAAATATAACTTTATCAACATCTTCTAGTTTACAATACACAATTAATCTTTGGGCTTCGTCTGTTCAGCGGACCATGTTGTAGGTAAAGGTGGGTGGCGGGGGAGTGGGGGGCGAGTTGGGTAAAGTTGTTTATTGATTCCAGAGGACACGATAATCAAGAGTTTCAAGAGAGGCAGACCAAACTTATACAGAAGGAGAACACTTGCGATGTGATGGTAGTAAACTAAAGATGTAGTCGACACGGGATAAACTCCAACGCTGCCCTCGAAACATATATCGACAATATGCGAAGTTATTCCGGCTAATTAATGCAAAAAAAGAAACAAAAAAAACCCCCAAAAAACCCCATCTAATTCGCCATGAAATGAAATCCTAAAACATAAAACTGACTGGTCAGTGGTTAGAATGTCAACAAGGCTCTATGATAATAAGAATTAGTGAATAAATGGATCGCCGTCATATTTCAAAGATACGCAATTTGATGTCATTTTAAACAGTAAACGTGAACATTGTTCATTCTTCTATGCCACTTGAAAAGATTATTTCTAATGATGATACACCGTCTAGTTTTTTTTTTCTTCTGTTTCTGACTGTCAATAGAGCCTCACCTATTTTTCACCATATCCTGAATATTCATTATCCTCTGAAAATTTACAAAGAAAAAGAAAGTTTTTTTCCTACCAAACTTAAAGTCGTCCGTTTTTATTTTTAAAAATATTCTATGCCTTATACGTCTATAACATGCATTAGAAGGAGACAAGAAAAACCATACCCCCACCCCCTTCCCTTACACTGACGAAGTGATATAACAATGGTATGCTATGACTGGTTCTATCACTCTGGATGAAAAATTTCTAACCACCGACGTTACCTTTTTTTGTGCACGCGAGTGAAACGCGAATTTAGTCCCTTAGACGCGAGCTTAGCACACATGCCGCCATCTTGCTTTATACGAGTTAAACCCGCAGCGGTTTGGAATACTTGTTCAGTCGAAAATATACGGTGCCTTTTGTGTTTGCTTGATAATTGCTTGCGATCGCGATTGGATCGTACCTGGATATTTTGTGGTGTTATAGATTTGGATTAACTTTGCGCCCTAAGTGAGCCGTCGTTTACTCGATTGTTATACTATGTTATTAAATTGCCATGTTTGGTTCTGTCTTAAACGCGGTTCCGTATCTGTACACGATATCATCAGAAATCTACCATTCCCGCCAATATTGATTCAAAAACAGCAATCATTTTATATTTTTGATAGCCAACGAGTGGAGTTAAATAATGCTATTGAGACGAGAATTTCTGAATAGCAGTACTCATTCAGTCTCAACGAAATTATTTTGCGACGATGCTTTGTTACCTGTTGGTATTGATATAGTTCCTACAGTATTTCCAATTCTCGTACCTAGTCACGATTCTGACAGCAGAAAGGCCGACGGCGGTCGTGGTGCTAAGTCCGCAGAAAGCAGCCACGACAACACACACGTTTATATTTTGTAAGTGTCACGGATTTCTTAGTGATTTGATATAGCAGATGTTGTTGCCCTTCAATTATTATTCTCACTACGGTAACTTTGGTCGTATTTTCTTTGTCCATTTTCATCGTATTTCTTTTTTTTTTATGTCGCATCAATGACCTCGTCGACGTAGTTGATGATGTTGGCAACCTAACTCGCCAGCATTTCTAATTTACCTTCCGCGAGTTGATAGATCGCTCCGCCTATCAAATCACGTGACATGACTACCCGCAAACCTCCCACAAACATGCAGTATTTAGCAAAGAAATATGTTTCAGTTTAAGTAATGTTTATTGAAAATGATTTGTAATATTCTTAAAAATGTAAAATTACAAATTGGATAAATTATGCTGCTGTAGACAATATTACAATTTTAGTTCAAGTTAGAATAGAAATAACATAAGCGTTTTATTTCAGTAAATAACAAAAATAAATGTTAAGTATGCTCGAAAACCTATTCGCTCCAAAAGATGATAATATATTTAGTGTATAATTTCATCCTTATTAATTTTATCTGGCTTTTTTTCTTGATGCTTTGGAAGTAAATAAATTAAAAATATTTAATAATTACTATTTAGAAGTATAATGTTTTACACAGAAGTTTTAAAATTCGTCAGATGGAATCTGATCAATGATGTATGTTGATGTAATCCTGTCAATACAAGATTAATATATAGGACGATAATTATCTGAAATCAATGTTTTTGTATTTATTTATTATTACATTTTGTATCCCCACCCCTCCTTCAGCACAATGAGAAAATAAAGATTCATTCAAGTGTCTGACAAATTGAGACGATATATCATTTCTTTTGGGACAAACTAACATTAAAGTTGTGTAAATTTTAAACTTTAAAATTACGCAGTCTGCCTCAGTGCTTCCTATACAAGAAAAATAATATAATATACATCAAAGCCTGAAAGTACACCCCATATTCTATAAACGTTTTTTTATACATATATTTTTGATCTTCAATTTTTTTATTTTTTTCCATTCGAGCCATCGACGGGATATGCTTTTTTTTTTTTACAAACTTTTGGCAAACATACATGTTGTAATCGCCATAAAGATTTCATATTCAACTGATCGTACTAGCAATCTCAAAAAATGTGTATCCATAAATGTTTTGTTTATTTTTCGGGAAAAGAATAAATATAATTCCTTCATTTAGATAATCTGGATATCGACATTCAGAATTACAAGGCTCTCACTAACTTTTTGCCACCCATATCAATATAGAAATCAACAAATTATTGCAAAGTTGTAAATACTTCTCATATAAAATTCGTTATTGCAACAAGCAGCTTGTCATATGAAAATGGGGGACGTAAGCAATGCCTGAAGGTGTGTCAAACATTCGCTCACTGATTGTTTAATTGATCAGTATGATTCACAATTGGCGATAGTTCAATTCATTCGTTCTCAGTAAGGAAGTCGTTGTTGTCCACGTGGACATTTCCAGTTTTCCAGTTTGATCATGAAAAATCACAAAATCGCTCTCGTCGACGCCAACAACAACTCGGCTGGTAAACTCGGCCAATCCGTATTGGTGGCAAGTATACTCAGATCCACATAGGGTCGCTGCGCACGTGTGTCTTTAAGTGTCAACATACATGTTGTTTACTTCGTGTGTAGCTTCTATGCGACAATACAGCGATGACAAGCCTTTCTGGCACTGTAAACACTTCAACGACGAGATATCCACGTATTTGGCCATCCATCCAAGTTTTTAAGGGCATCGTTGAATAAAACAGCGGTCTTCGTCGAGGAACGCTAGCTCCCTTGTTTAAATAATGAATAACCTCACCTGGTGATGTAAATCCGTACGAGTGAAAATGCAAACGATGTCGATGTGTCCCCGTGCACGCGACTCAGTAAGTTCCAGGTCTTGTTGAAAAATTCAAGTTGACGATTCCGGTGTCCCAATAGCGAGAGACGTATGTTCATTCCTAGTTAAAACCCTTGAAAGTGCTATATTGATTTCGTCATCAAAAGCAAATACAAATGTGCCAACAAGAAGCACCACTTTCATGGCCGGCAAAAGGGAGGTCACATCCGAAGACCTTGGTCAAACAGTAGTTTGCAAGCTTTTTCATTTTGTTTGGAGACGCCTTGAGTCCTTGAGAAGTTTGCAAGACGCTGTGCGTTTACAAACAGCCTTATTTAGAGTATCCCAGATAGGAGACTGATATCCCTTATTGCTACCACCTTTGGAACTGCAGTAGCCGCAGCCACATCAGCACTGGAATCGCCGTGGACAGGTGGAAATATTCCATTGCTCCTTTGTGTTTGCGTCTCCTATGATTTTGACAACTTTAATGTTCATTATTTGCCCGCTGTGAGTTGTTGAATAAGTTGTGGTATTTATTTGAGATGTATAACATTGAAATCGAGTAAATGGTCGAAAAGTGAAGGCTTCGCTGTATGCAAGGCGCACCGAGGTGTTGAATGGAAAACTTCTCATGCTCGATAAGGGTGACCCGATCGCAACCGGTTGATCTCGCTGATCGCAAGCAATCATGTCATATGACCCCTTGCTTTTCGACTGTGCAGCCATTCGAAATCGGTGGCGAGTTGCATTTGTATAAAAGAAGATAACAGCAAGTGCGCGGACCGACATTTACATCGACAGGAATGTATTCGCTCTTCACTCGCATGGCCTAAAAGGGTATCTTCATAGGCGTTGTTCACTCAGGTCAGTAATCCAGTTTAAAAGCCCAATTGACATTCCACTAAGAATGTTATAATTTCGAATTTTCCGTGAATTATTGTCATTTAGAAAAGACTGATATGTCTTAGGGAACACAGCTGAAACATAGGATAATCTGGCGAAACGATGCAGGCTACAAACATCTCTCGAGCAAATGTTATTAGCTTAATCAAACAGTACTTCGAATGCTACAATTTATCTTTCATTCAATTAGGCATCATTTGATTGGTCAATATTTGAATGCTACAATTTATCTTTCATTCAATTAGGCATCATTTGATTGGTCAATATTTGCGAGCTATACGGTATATGTTGGAAATGTGTTTATATGAAAATCAGGACTGTAAAAGTTAACGTGACATGAAAGGAAAGTATATAGTGTTTTCTTGAAGTCCTTTTGACACAGGTATAAAACTATTGTTAGGTGTTATGTTCCAAGAAACATCTGTTCGCTGTTTGTTAGAATGCACAGAGACTCAGTATCAATTAATATACGTTAAAAATAGCCAATGGCAACAGCTATGTCAAGCTCAAGAGATATTATATGTGTGGGTCGTTGAACGAAAACATACTATAATTTCGATACACTAATCCGATAGCTACAATATAACTACTATACAAAGTCAACAGATTTGTCTCCCCTGGATAAAATAACGTTTTTAAACGTTCCACTCACTTTCAGCACCCCTAGTAAGGGGAAATAATAATGTATAGGAAAGTGTCAAGAAGAATGTTTACCATGTCTTCACTTAAATTGTGATGAAGATTATCTGGGTTAGAGGCAGAGAGGATGAACCGACCGTTTGATGAAACATTATTTGTTTAAAAAATAGAACTTCCTACGAAAATGAAAGAATATAAGGTCAATAACAATAATGCAGAACCGAAGCCTCTAAAGTACCGAGAGTTTATCTAGTTGAGTTAGTTTTTTTTGTTACTTTCTTGTTTTTTTTTTTCTTCTAAAATTTGTACAGGCGCTTTCGTTTACCCATATGCCGTCTAATTGAGGTCGCTCTCTCTCTCTCTGCTTCTGTAAATTTATTATATCAGTCTCTCAGCAAAATATATTTTCAAGATCTACACGGTATCGCGACCTAGGATTATATAAATACTTCGTTATGAATCAGTGTGTGGTAGCTTGCGCAAGTGAAAAGAAGTTTTTAAACTTAACTATATCCATATCTCCTGAACACCAAGTCTGATGAATATTTCTTAAAGTATATGTATAAACTCCATTACAGCT
This sequence comes from Unio pictorum, assembly GCA_030141615.1. Lineage (NCBI taxonomy): Eukaryota > Metazoa > Mollusca > Bivalvia > Unionida > Unionidae > Unio > Unio pictorum. Next base: position 209,009 of record JARLTB010000149.1, on the reverse strand, counting down.
AATTATTACAGTTTGTTTATATCGTTGAGTAACAGAAATTATATCAGTATTTTATGTCTGCCTCGAGAATATATTCTTGCCACATTTGATTGTTTATCCAGCATTGCATCATCATAAAGAACTAAATTATTAATAAATCCATAAAGTTCATCGACACTCTGTGCTTCATCAATAACGGTAATAAAAGTAATAATATCAACTTCTTCATTTATTAATTTTGCGTTCGTATTAAAATCTTTAAGAACATAGTAGCATCTCTGATCATCTACAGATGCTGCCACTAATAATAATTTATCCCACTTTTCATCTCATTATCAAATTAAGTAATATTCGTGTCTTTCCACTTCCATACGGACCTATTATAATCATTCTGATAGAATTCGGTAGTGCTGGATGATGTTTGACTGGTTTTTGTTTTAAGTGTGGCTGAGAAATCAATTACATCCATATTATTAATATATGGATTTTTATTGTTTAATTTGTACAGTTAATACTCCAAACACTCATTTGGTTACAAAATAAAAATAAAAATGGAAGAATAGCATATGGTGGAAAATGTACAATATGTAACTGAATTGTTTTCGTTTAAACTTAAAATTCAACATAAGGATGGCAATGATAATGCTACATTAATGTCGAAATTACCCGGACCTTCATGGGCTAGATATCCAGGAGTTGAACATCTTACAGGATATAATTATTGTGGTCCTAACACCCGACTCGATCTTCGACTTGACGTTGATGACGTAGCGCATAAACAGAGCTTATGACAACAACGAAATATTGCAGGTGTGAAGTTGATTCATTCGTTAAATTCCATGAAAAATACAAATATCAGAGAAAAACTTGCTAGCTTCCTAATAAGATCCGCGATGAAAGGTAAACTAGTGCTAGGGGCTGCTAATTAATCAACCGATTATTATAAAATAATGGAATCGATTAATGATAGCCTAAGATGATATTGGAGGGGTGGAGCAGCGATTAGTAAACTGGCCGATGCTGCAAAAAAACAAACAAATTCACCATGCAATTAGAAAACATAAAAATGCTGAAAATAGTTAAGGTAGGAAACATTATTAGGTCTTTAAGTTTGTTCTTTCAGTCGAAAAAGGTGAGTTTTAAGAGCACTCTTGAAAGTGATAACTGTCTTTCTGTCTAATTTCAATGGGCAATTCATTTCACATTGCTGGGCCCTAGTATGCAAAAGAACGTTGCCCATATGACTTCGTTTTCATAGTGGGAATAATGAGTATACGATTGTCAGAAGAGAAGCGTAAGTATGTTGGTGGTGTGTACACAAAGGTGAGGCCAGATAGGTATGTTGGACTGGAGTCTGTCAGTGAAACGTAGCACAGAGAACAAATGTTGTGTTTGATTCTGGGTCGAATAAATAACCAATGTAGGGTACAGCTGAGCGGGGGAGGTGTGCCCTGATCGCGGTACTCTAAGGATGATCATATCAGCTGTTATTTTAACTTTTTGAAGTTTCTGGAGTAGATATTGAGACAAACCAGACAGAATTGAATTATAATAGTCCAGTCCTGAACGTACGAACGAACACCCAAGTGTTTCAGTGGCATCAACTGAAAGATATTTGCAAATGGAGCTGATGCGTCTCAGCTCAAGATATGCAGACTTGCATATGTTCATAACATGTTGGTGCACTGTAATAGTACTGTCTAGAGTAACACCTAGTTTTCGTACTGACTGTGTGAATTTAATGTTGGTGTTGCTGATATTTATTGTTTGAGGTAAATTATGTGAATGAGAAATTTGTTGTGTTGTGATCAGAATGACCTCAGTTTTATCATCATTAATCTGCAGCTTGTTACCTGTCATCCATGATTTCACATAAAAAAGGCAACTCTCTACTCCTTGGATGGTAGCATCAACTTCATTTGGGTGGCTAGACTTGTATATTTGGGTGTCGTCAGCATACAAATGGTGAGACATTGGATGATGATCTATGACACTTGAGAGCGGCTAAGTGTATAGAATGAAACGAACATGTCGAAGAACAGACCCTGTAGAACACCACACCATAGATTAACTGGGCTAAGGCGTATTACATTTACAGATACGATGTGTGTCCTGTTGATTAAGTTGGTCTTGAACCACTGAAGTCTGTACTGTGAATGCCAAATACATGCTGGAGACGGTGAAGTAATATATAATGGTCTACTGTGTCAAAACCAAAGCAGAGAGAATGTCAATATCTACGTTCAGAAGAGTAATTTCAGTACTGTGGCAAGGGCGACAGTACATTGCTACAAATTCTGTTTTGTCATCATATCTAATTATATACAATAACTTAAACCATCTATCTAGTAAATATACTAACGCGGTTTAAGAAAATGTTTTACTTACTTCTGTTCACTCCTGATCCAGATGGGTTACGGTCAGAAATTCTGTCTTCTTTTTACGGTCAATCACTTTTTTCAAAAAAAATCATTCCAGAAGATTCTTTAATATTATGTGATTAAGTTATACGGGAACACCCGTCTGGGAAAACCCATCATTTTGGAATAGATTGGACTATAAAAAGAATTCAGAATTTCTCTATCCCAGTCCGACTGAACGTGCATTTAGAGAAGTGAAACAAATTGTTAGTTATCTAGATGTTGTGCTTGCACTATGTTGCACAAATGTATTATTATCGCTTTGGTTAAGGAATACCATTATATATATATATATATATATATATATATATATATATATATATATATATATATATATATATATATATATATATATATATATATATATATATATATATATATATATATATATATATATATATAATAAAATGAACTACGAAAATATTAATGATATTATTTTTGCAATTAAAAAAGTAGAACATAGCGGTATAAGAGTTCAACTTGATCCTAAAAATATTATATCCTACCTTGAATCATTACAACAAAGGAAATTTGAAGGTGTATATACATTACCTTATTAGTATAGATTAATTAATGTTATCCAACACATTATGTTATAAACTTGGGCAACTGTTAAAGATACAGACGTTGAAAAATTCTTCTCTTTTTCACTAGCGAGCGACAAAATTTAAATCAAAATTTTCTCACGAATTGGAAATAAAATCGACTCTTAATACACGTGTAAGACGACTGAAAAGATCATATTGGAACGTAAAAACGAAAACGCTTTCAAAATTAGCAAAAATACAAGCCTGAATCAGAAACAAAATACTTCAGCAATGAATAATGAAAGTGAATATTTTTAAAACTATTTTCTTTTCTGTATTGATTTTTCTGAGAAGATTATGAAGTTTCGATCAATATATTTGTTTTTTTAACCTGTTTTCGTCAATTTTATCATAGAAAATCTGTCAGATATCTGATTTCTGAAGGGTGAAAACCTCAGCGGTTCTCTAAGTGTTTTTTCAATTTCTCGATATATTTTATAACTTTTGCCTTAATTTCGTTGACAAAATCACTAAAATTAATCAAAAACATCATTTTTAATTATGTTTCATACAAAACTATCAGGAAATGATTACATTTAACAATTTTGCACCAAAATCTTAAAATTTTTCTTCAAGAAAAATATTAGATAAACAATAAAATATTTCTGCATCTGATTTACTTTTGTCGGGTCAGATATTTGTGTCACCCATCAATCTTAGAAATTAGATTTTAAAAAATTAGCCGATCAAAATCAATGCATCAATGCAGGAATGCGCATAATTCAGAGCTGATCTTTATCACACTTGATCGTTATAATATATTCTCGTCGCAGTGCATTTAATTATTCCCGCGACAACACCATGTCTTCGTTGTCGTATTTATCAATAATTATATCAACACTAAATTGTTTTACCACGACTGGATTCAGTGTAAATATTGTTCTGTCTTAAGTCAAGTATGTATCCGCTTTGGTCAGTAAGTTTGAAAGCGGATTGATCATTTCTTGTACAATCAAATATCTAGGAGGTGCTTGCGGAGTAAATGTAAATATAATAGATCCTTGCTGAGCTGGATTAGATTCTTCAAGATTTGCTTGATAGCTGCCGTCAGTTAGATCACATACAAGATTGACTACAATAGCTGATATTATAGTTACGATTCCTGGTGAAATATGACCATCTCCGCCGTATGGGTCATTGCTATTCTTAAGAATATTTGCTGCTGGGCTTGTTTTTCTCTATGACTCGACAATTTTAGGACAATGTTTCGTTGATCCTTAAGTAATTTCGTTAGTTCGTTGGTTGCATGTGATGGTATTACAAATGTTGGTAATTGTTTTTGAGTTATTTTAAAGTGATAAAGGAAAATTTTTATCTGAAATGAATTTTTATGCATGTCCACAATATAATACTCTTTAGTATGCATTACTTTATCACGAATTCGCCAAATAATGTATTCAATAATTTATCTTACCTGATTTAAATATTGCGCTGTTTCAATAATTTGTTGTTTTAATTGATCAGAATAATTCCGTGTAATACTAGAATAGAAATTTTGCTATTTACCATTTATTAAGCTCCGGCTTAATAGTTTTAAATACTAAATAAATAAATCTTTCTTGTTATTTCGTTTTCACTAAATGTGATGAATAAATAAAAATATCATCACTATACTCTGGTTTTTTAATAATTTTTTTCTTTAGTTTATTTATATCGCAGTTAATAGTTTTGGTTCGTTGACTATTATCGCTCTACTAGACTATGTTCCTGATGTAGATTCAATTCTGCTTTGAAATTCATCATTTATTTTTTCAATCTGATAACTGCGATTTGAAACAGATCAATTTGCGAATCGGGCTTTCCATCTGGTTTGTTTTTATTTTCAAATACCAAAGTATTATTCGCCTGGAACCCACCGAACCCACCGAATGAGTTTGGTTTAATATTTGACCAGCTATGATATACTCGTAATTGTGCAAGCGCAATTTCGTTTACTGGTTTTCTGAAGGTTGGTTGACGCCCATTTAGGATTGGTCGCGCTTGCTGATATCATCGTTATTTTTGACGAAGATCTGTTGGATTCATTCTTGCGATTACGACATCATTATTATTATTATTATTATTATTATTATTATTATTATTATTATTATTATTATTATTATTATTTAAATTAGACGTAGTCATTGCCTCGTTGAAAATCTAGATCATTTATATAAAGTTAGCGGACGCTCTAACCACTATTCCACCGGAGCGGTTACTCATCAACATAATTACACCGAGCCTAATTTTTCCATAACTAACAAACACAGCTATGCTGTTTTCGGTTACTCCATTTATTCTGACGATAATATCTTGTTTTGAAAGATTACTTGTTTGTAACATCACGTGCGTATCTTGAAATACAACGACTTCTTTTGGATTTAAATTTGCAAGATTTAGTTATTCAGATGTTTCATCACTAATGAGTCATGCACATTTTCGTGTTCTATTCCATCGGTTGTTTGTATTGTTTAGCGAAAAATCTGCCGTAAATATTTTCCATTATACTTGTAAGATCTCTTTAATCGGTAGATTTCCAACGCTGATTTGTTTAATGTGTACGACTTTATCGAGTGGTTTGCTTGATTTAGATACAGCGTCGAGTACAGCTATTGCTTCACGGCCACATATCGGCGGATCAGTTATTGTCTGTGTCGGTAATGTTGAATACCAGCTTGGAGTTTCAAATGCAGTACTTTGTACTGTGTCGACAAATTCTAAAACCTCTTTTGGTGGAGCCAGTCCATTCGAATAAAAAAAAAAAAACAATTCCACGTGGATGTACCGGTTTCAACATGTTTTGGTGGTTTTGGTAATTGATCACGCAGAAAAACACCTCTAAAGTTTTTTTATTTTAATTTTTTCAGCAACATGAATTAAATCAAAATTCGACGATGAATAAAAAGTGCGCCATAATAATAATAGTAATAATCACGCACAGACTCATCCTTGAGATTTGGTCCATTAATATAAAATGCTGGATCAGACACACGTTTAAACATTTATTATAATTGCTATCGTGTAACACGAAGACCATTTGCTGTTGTCAGACTAGCAGTTATTTCTTTTTTTGTGTGTGCTTTACCAGCCGACTCTGCTAGTTTTGATTTGCGGCTTGATTTATTACTTTAACAACATTTAGATAACCCCAATGCTTGGTAAATTGACTGGCGGTGGGTATCGTCGTATCAATCGTCCTAGTTTTCATCTTTAATTGCCGAAAACGCTTTACCGGCAATATTACCAAAATCACTATGAGCTTTTACACGAACAACTTCAATATCTTTCGATCCTGATTGCTTTGCAATTGGTAATGCTTTTGGAGCAATTGTTCTAAATAAACACTGAACAACATCAGCGAGTTCATCACCGTAGATCGCGTTATTATTAAGTAATCGTGAATGTATCACTCTGACAATAATTGGTCCACGATAAGCATTGTGTGTAATCATCTTATTTATTATCTATTTATTTAATCACTGTGATAGTCATCAGCGATTTCATCAATGAGAGATCGATAAACATTAATAACCTTGACGCCGCTTGTAAATAGTCGTTGACAAATATCAGATATTTCATTAATTATTTGTGGAGAATTATTACTGGCTAGTTTTCCGCCAATCAGGACATTTTGAGGACAAGTAGTAAGATACCTTTTTCCAGTTTTTTTTTCCACCTGATATTTGCTGTAATTTCCCTGTTAATTTATCATAACTCTCACCAGTATCTCCAAATGCTTCCAATTCTTCCTCTTCCTTTACTTATTAAAAAGCTTTTCCTTTTGTCTCTTGCCTTTTCAAGTGCTTGTTGATTTTATCTTATCTTCTTCTCCTTTCGTGTCGTTCTTGTTCAGTATACTCATCTACTGTCTGGCGAAAAATATTAAATTCATTAACATCTTTATCAGGTCTGTTCTGTCGAATATCAGTAGCTATGCGATATACATCCCTGATCCAATCGGCAGCTTTAAGATTGTTAATATACCCGGGTTATACATACCTACTTAAAACACGATACTCAAAGGCGGTAATATCAAGTAATTTATCTGAGTCAAGAATAGCGGCAATACTTTCGGTCGTAAATTTATCTGTTATCTTGGTTTTTATCCTGGTCCTAGCTTTTGGCAGTTCATGTTGAACTACAGGTTGTGGTCCTGAAGGTTGCTGCTGTGGTGGTTGAACTGCTTGAAGATGGCCAGCAATATCAACAGGCAATGTTTCAAGAACTTTTGAGTACCGTATCAATTTTGACTCCTGAAGCTCTTACAGAATCACGGACGGGATGATATTTCTTAAATGCCTCTAATCGCTCTCGAGCTAATCTAGATGTATAAGATTCCATAGTGATGCCATATTATTGCTATCTGGTTATTGCAGCAGAGAGGGCGCGACCTCAATGAGACACGTCATATGGGTAAACGATAAGGCACGTACAAACGTTAGAAAAAGGCGACAAAAAAGTAACCCAATTAGAGAAACTCTTTGCTAGAGGCATCGACTTGGCATTATTGGCGTTGTTTTGTTCATATTAGTAGGAAGCTTTAAGCAAATGGCGTTTAAGGAAAAGGCCGGTTTGCCCGCTCTGCTGCTGGGATGATGATGTGTTTAAATGTTTACCATCTTTAACAGCACATTAAAATAGCTATATTAATGAATATCATTGTTCTTTTTATATATTATTCTTGGCGGAGATGTCTAATCCTGTCCTTACAAGCTCGCAATTAAGGGTTAGTTATGGAGAAAATCTCAAAATTTAAACTTCTGATACGTTTTTTTGTAGACAATCTTGTGTAGATTAAGAAGCGTTTAATTCCGTGCAATTCCCTCTGTATAGTACAAGGATTCCGTTCCACAGACTCCTCGTTTATTATGAGGCTCTCTCAAAACGATACATAACGATACTTCCGAATTCTCCACTCAATCGATTTAAATAGAACGCATCGTGGCATAATCGCTTGCTCCTTATATCAAACGATCATGGCCTGATCCTATGCAATGTAAACTATGATTAATTTTGGCTGTTTGAAGGTAAGAATATTTATGGCAATTTTAAATAAGACATTTCAGTTTTAATTTTTGCTTTATTTTAGCACGTGGATCAGCATTTCATTTTTCTTACATTCTTAGTCTTAATATAACTTGAAGAGCTTTTGCAGAATTACAGATACAGTCCTTCCAGAATAACAAATCTGAATTATGCTGATATATTCTTGTACTGTCATATAATAAGTTTGGTTCCTTTCTTGGACAAGGACTAAACGTTACCCGAACAATTGGTTCATTTATGAAAAAACCTCGTGCATTTCGCGTTCTCCATTTCAAATTTGCAATTGGACTAGTTATATTGACATGTACTTGTCTCTCTAGACGGATAAGCATCATTCAACGTATCGACCTAAGTGGATGACATTAAACTATATACCTCGTACATGTTGTTGACGCTGCCTACATAGTGTCGGAGAATGGAACCTCTTTTCATTACATTTTTGATACGGCAGACCGCTGATGGATAAATTCTGTTGCCACCTATATAGTGGACTGCACCGAGTCACATAAAGATAAAACGAAAGCCATCGAATTGTACGTGAGTAAGTCAATAATTCCATCGTTTATCACGCCATTTGCATTGAGGTCATAGTACTGGACTATTTCAAGAGTCCATTAATTGTAGGATTTTGTGGAATCAAATGTATATTTCTCTGCATGTGCTTGTACATACATGTGGAAAAACATGTATATGGATTGTTCTCTTTCTACGTAAGTAATGTATACACATATGTATTGCTTATATGAAATATATCCTTGGGATTAATTCAAAAGAATATTCCAGCATTAAGTTATATATACTGTATGTATAGCCATTTCAGTAATATAGTTTATTAGTGCCACCAAGAAACACACCTAGCTACTATGTTCATAGATAGAACGAGAGTCTTATTATCTGCGTACGATTGAATATAAGAAATCTTTTGTTTCTGTCAAACGTAAGGCCAAGGTCATTAATGGTATATGGTGATTACACAGTGTCCAAATTAATTTTGATTTTGAATAATTGCTACTTCTTTCGTAAAGCAGAATGGTTCTTAATTTTATTGCAATTCATTCTCGATCAATGTAATATGATCGATAAGAATCTATTTTTTTTAATACGTATTATTTGAGATAAAATATAGCCTCGTTTGAGATTTTAGATAGCCTCGTTTGGTATATGACATGGCCTTTTTCGAGATAAAACATAGCCGCATTTGAGTTAAATATCGCCTCATTTCAGATAAAAGCACATTATACAAAGTCATGCAGTTTCAGTTTAGCTCGATGTACATGACCGAATGACCCAACAGGTCGTTTAAACTTGGACTGGAAACTATTATTCGTTCAGATACTACCAATAGACAAATTTATATGCTTGTTGTACTATGTCTATACAAATTGACAAAATATTCTTAAAGTAATAATAGATTTGTGCTATGCAAAACGTTTCCCATCTCGACGGATTATAACGTGACTCGTTCAGCAAGATGTCTCATTTATTGTTTTCTCTCCCTAAACTAAATTCCATATAATATGATTTATGAATAAATACCGACGTTCTTCAATTCTAGTTGCGACAAAGAACAGCCGCGCCGCAGTCCAGCCTGTAGAATACGTAGCACCGGTCAACCCTTGCCGATCCGTGGATCGGCTTTGCCCGACTACATGCAGTCTGATGCAGATGGAGGGACAGCTCACTTGCCATTTCTGCGTTTGTCTTAATAAAGATAGTTACAGTAATACATTTTGCATACAACATTGCTATGTCCTAAAGGACTAATAAGCTTTTTGTCACATGCATTGAAAATATAAACTCCTCCATGAAAAGGCGAAACGTCGCTTTAGTCAGATTCCTCATCATCACCTTTATGCTGTTGTGACATTTTCTGGTTTTTAACAATAGCCATATGATAGTTTTAAACTCATGCGTATTAGAGAACAATCTTGTACAACTCACGCAAAATTCATTCGGAACTGTGCTATTAGTAACGTGATTCTTACAATGGAAAAAATAAATAAAAAGGAGGTTATCAAATTCAAATTTGCAACTTCAAATTTGGCATAAAAATAATGGAAGTAGATTTTCGATTAATGAAAATCGAATTTGCTTTCTGGTTTAGATCTTGGTCAGTTGGTTTAATTTAATATAAATCAGTATGCTTTAACAAACAAAAAATAACTTGAAAATGCTCATATAAATATTTATCTAATGCGAAAAGTCACAAAGTAACAAACAAGTTTTTATGCGTTTTTATAATGTCTTCTGATGATCGGTCACATTTGCATCGTTAAGTTGATTGTTTTTGTAACTACACGGTAAGTTTGAAATGTTCCTATTACTAAGTAGCTAGAATAAGGTGCAATATTTATCGAAAATCTTGAGATGAAAAAGTTACCATATCTCTTTGTAGTGACATGGCCAACACTATATCCATCCACCACTCCCAGCATTACTCCTGTCACACAGCATCCAGGGGATTTCATAGTCAACAACATAGAGTATATGTCAATATCAGACCCATGTGACGTTGCACGTGACGGAATGTGTCCAATAACATGTGGAACTTCCCCGGGAATCACCGTAGCTGGCACGGCATGCAGACATTGCACATGCCAGGGAGGTGAGATTAAAGGGTTTAACTCGTTCAAGATAGAAATATAGCTAGTCCCTTTCAGAGTCTTCACCCAACATGTGTAAGAATATGGCAATATTAAGGATAATAAATGTTACAACTGTCTTGTGCCCAGCTGCAGTATAATATTTTGCAACACCTAACTCGTGTAGTGATACAAAGTTGCTTCAGAACACCTCGTTTTCAACAGCAACAACACTTCAATTAAACATCAAACATCAAAGCACAAAATCTATCTAACACAAAATAATTTTTTTTTTATTTTTCAAACAAGGCGCGAATAATGACACAAAACTACTTTGTAGCGTATTCAATAGTGTTCAAAGAAATGGAAGAACCATTTCGTAAGAAAACAACAATTTACTCCAAACCGTATGTATTCATGTATTCAAGAATAGTATCCACAAGGACAAAAATGGAACATCGACGCTTTTAAACATTTAACGGATATTCTCCATTGTTTTCGATATGCAAATTTACAGATGACATTAGCGACCACATGGTAATCGAGCGTTTTAAAGCGCTCGCCTTTATTGATCACTAACATTTCACCAGTGTTTGAGTTCGAAAATCACATTAAATCCAATACATCAATATATAAGTGCAGACGACATTTAATAACTATAACAATAAAATCAGAATCATAATTGTATGACATTATCATGTATTGGAAACGAAAATAAGTTAAAATAATTATCAGTGTATACGCTTTAAACAGAAACCTATTATTTTGTTTTGAATGCTAACATCGACAACGGCAAAGTAGAAATCCTGTACACTTATGATCTCAGGTCCACCTCAAATTCTCGAACAGTTTAAGATCGAGTCCTGTCATAAGCTGGCAAAATGATTTAATGCCGGTGTAACTACTTATGCCAGTATACCTCTGTATGACCAGTGACGTCATTTGCATTATATTCTACCCATCAGCTTCGTTGAAAATAACTTATGATAGAAGCATACGGCAAATATCAGTTCAAATGTTAAAATCTCAGTGGTCATTAAAAAGGGTAAGATGCCAAAGATCACATAAAGTATGAAATATAATTAACTGGGTGAGATCAATACACGAAATCAGTATTTACATCTAACAGCGTTTCTTGAGGTGATAATAGCAGGTCCACCGACAGATAAATTAAAAATGGAAATTTAACGTTCAATGTTTTACATTCTTTTATTCTCAGATTACATTTATTAGTTTAATAAATATACTGAATCACTTTTCTAACTTTGAACTTTTTAGAGTTAATTGCTCAATTGAAATCCTGGACCATTTTGAATCTAACTGCCTTTGGTAACTCAAATTTATGTTATTCTTAATTGGTTATAGAGAGAACTGCATAAAGTTAAACGTCTTAAAAGTGTTATATAAAATAATAATATAAACCAATCAAAAGTAAAATAAACATATATATATATATATATATATATATATATATATATATATATATATGCTCTTTAGCTTGGATTTAAAAAAAAAACCTTTGTATGGGGCATGCATGGATTTGATATTTAGTCACATGCAAATATATTTATTTCTTATTTCTCTAGCGGAACATATGTTTTGGACCAGCAAGCGGTATTTTTCTTACACTGTACTTACTGAATAAACACTCTACTTCCATGCAAAGTTCAGGTCACATTTTATAACCTTGTGTTACGAGTGTAGGCTCTAATAAACGGTAATAAGTGAAAACAACAAGCTTTTTAGAATTTAACAAATAATTTATTTCCCTGGAAACATATAGTAAAAATGGAAAAAGAACATATAGTTTTATGAATCGAATCCAAACATATTCCAAAAAATAATCCACGAGTTAAGCTACAAACGTCCTACAATGAAATATTCTAAAAATGCAAGTTCAAGTCATACTGGAAAGATTTAAGATGTAAGACGATGACGTATGTTGAAGTCTGTTTTGTGTTCATCTATAGTTACTTGTAGAATCACAAGATTGAACACTTTGGTGTGGGAAATCCGAATAAGATTTGAATCAACTGTCTTTGTCTATCAATTTTTTATGAGCACATCAAATATTTCCAGATAAACTGAACTAAATAATTGTTAACATGGATTAAAAAACTGGCTACAACACAAGAAAATGACTTAACGTCGTTTGTAAAAGCCCTGAACTAACATATTTCCCTAAAACAAAGATTATATCTTATTATAATACGCAGTTACGAAAACAAATCCCCAAATTGCGAATGCACAAAGGGGAGGTAAAGGAGCCAAGTGATCGCTTATATAACGCAATCCTAACATAAACCTGACGAGAACCAATCATTTTTACTTTAAGAATAAAAAGTTGTTTACTTCTTCACTAATCCCATTTTGACCTGTAACTGCACTTTGCTACATACAGTACTCTCATATTATCCATAGTGGCACACGCGTCCATATTTACCTAATGTGGCTGCATTTCTTAAACATTACAGAATCTAAATTGTAAAGCAATAGGTCATTACATATATTTAATAAGTGGAATATTATCGAGTATTTCAAATTGTAAAAGTAGATCCAGCCTCGGTTTTAATGCTATACATGCTGGTCAATATAAACGTTAAATGTATCAATCGTTATTACAGTCTGTACACGAGTGTCTAACGACATATTAGCCATGTAATATTAAACGGGTATGTAATAAATATCATTAGCACGTTGACACAAGGCCGGCGCTAGACATTTTGGTGCCCTAGGCGAGATCATATATCTGACGCCCCCCTTCCACTCACGCCTTCCCCCACTCGCCCATAATGAAATAGACCCTTAGCCCAGCGCCCTAGGCGATTGCCTAGTTCGCCTAGCGGAAGCGCCGGCCCTGAATGGACACGCCTTATGCACCTCTAAATGATTATGAAGTTGTGTTGTGGGAATAATCAGGATTTATTTTTAACGACATCGACCCAATCTTGAAGATATGTACAAAATTCGCAACTCTAGACAAAGAGTTTCATCTGACGATAAGTAAAGATATATACTGGTCTTTTGGTAGGAGATGCAATCAAGCATTACATGTAAATAGACGCCAACAAATGTGATTATCACCTTAAGATTATCTTAGTTTATCGAGAGACACATATGAAACATTCGATCAGTTCAACATCATTGTTTTCTAGCGATGTGTCGATCTTTAGGGCATTTTACAGACATTGACAGGAACGTGACTTTGTTGTGGGTACTGTCCAAATGTTCTCAGGACTTTCCGAAAATTTAATTTCAGATTACCATCAATTAAATTTCTTAACTTGATCGTTTAATTATAAAAAAAAGATAAACACATACAAAAAATGATACAATTATCAATGTTGACGTATTTTATGACGAAATAAAACAATTCTCTCTTTTAGTGACAACTACACAATCGAGTCCATATAGCGCAGCCACTAAGACGTATTATTTTTCTATATCTGACCCCTGCGATCCGGCAAAGGACGGAGTGTGTCCGGTAAGGTGTAACGCAGTTCCTTCGACCATGGCAAACGGATCGTTTTGCCTTCGATGCCAATGCCCAACTAGTTCAGGTAGTAACACTTATTTCTTTTATACGATTCATACTGTCCCTTACATTTTCCAAACACAAACATTCTACAGTTAATTTATCTTCATCTTGTCTAATTTACTTTCCATCTCGTTTGTTCTATAGACATTGTTTACTTCGTAAAAACACCTCCTCCTAATTATACCCATTTAAGTTCTCTAGTTTGTAAACTACGGGATTATACAATCATTTTTGTCTGATTTTCAACATCCCCTCGATACATTTGTACAGATAGCCTTTTCTAAACTTATTTTGGAATTCTAATGTTCTGCCGATATTTACATTTTGATGTCCTAAATGTTTCAGATAAATTAACCGATTTGGTTGTTACTACTTGTGGTCTCAATATATGTAACAGAAAGAAATGAAAGCAATTATTGAAGAAAAATCAACCAAATTTATTCCTTTAAGTTGATCTCTTCAATCATTCAGGTTACTCCTTCATGGATCTATTTCGTCATTAATATGTACACACTTTACAGTCAATGATCTCTTCAGTCGTTCAGGTTACTCCTTCATGGATCTATTCCGTCATTAATATCTACACACTTTACAGTCATTCATCTCTTCAATCATTCAGGTTACTCCTTCATGGATCTATTTCGTCATTAATATGTACACACTTTACAGTCAATGATCTCTTCAGTCATTCAGGTTACTCCTTCATGGATCTATTCCGTCATTAATATTTACACACTTTACAGTCATTCATCTCTTCAATCATTCAGGTTACTCCTTCATGGATCTATTTCGTCATTAATATGTACACACTTTACAGTCAATGATCTCTTCAGTCATTCAGGTTACTCCTTCATGGATCTATTTCGTCATTAATATGTACACACTTTACAGTCAATGATCTCTTCAGTCGTTCAGGTTACTCCTTCATGGATCTATTCCGTCATTAATATTTACACACTTTACACATTCATTGATCTCGTCTAAAAATCAGACTATGAATACTGTGACAGGACTCGAAATTGCAACGTTATGCTCTTAAGTTTTCTAAAATGCGATCACCTTTAGAAAGGAAATAGATGGGAAACAATTTAGTCATAAAGAAAGTAAAGCTTTTAAAACCACAATTGGTCTTTTCTATGATTTCTACAATTTACTGGACTTGTGAATCCTTACCACTATTTTATATTTTACATTCATTATATTTAAGAAAATTATTAAATTGACAAACGTGTATATATATATATATATATATATATATATATATATATATATATATATATATATATATATATATATATATATATACGTACTAGATGGAAACATCATTTGCGAGGATGGGATGTTCAGAAGAAGGTTTTTCAAAAGATATATATATATATATATGCGATCCACAATAATATTTATATGTGTGTGGAGCCAATTTGTAACAGTGGCAATAAAGGCTCGACTACTATTTAGACTGCACAAACAAAACTGCGTTGTGCTTAATTTTCCAATGACTGCCCCCACTTCTTATCGGTCATTTCTGTTAATTAGCCTTGCCAAATGACTGATGCAACACACCAACACTATTGTCAGTGGAACGTAATAGCATTTATTGCCATGAGTAAAGTTTGATTTTATTATGCTTATTATTCTTCAATATTCTTACCCTCTAGAGCAATCGCGTTAACAATACGTCGGCTTGCATGTTTAAGGACTTCCATTGTCCGATTTAAATTGGTAGGATCAGGTTATATTTGTTGTTGTTGTTTAGACGTGTTCTCGATAAACGTTTCATTTTTCCCCTGGGAAGATAAAACATCTTCAGATGCTAAATTTGCAGAAGCGCGTATTCTAGTGCATGAACTCATTTCAGCGAGCATTTTGTCATATTCAAAATATCATGTTTCCTTTCAGTAACTAGTGATAATTCTTGCTTTTCTCAAATCTATTTCAGGACTGTTGTCATTGTTAGGAAAACGAGGTATGTACTGTTCATCAACGAATCGACAAAGGTAGTCCCTTTCAAATGCTATAACACAGTAACATGTGCAATGATAGTTACTGTTAGAAGAATGTTTTGTTGTATAGTTGGTACAGCTTAAGTAACCTCAGACATAACACAACTACACTTTAATACCATTTCATACCATTAATACTATTTCATACCATTAATACAAATCCACTATTACCATTTCATACCATTAATACAATTTCATATCATCAATACCAATTCAAACCATTAATACCATTTCATACCATCAATACCATTTCATGCCATCAATACCATTTCATACCATTAAAACCATATCATACCATTAAAACCATTTCATACCATTAATACCATTTCATACCATTAATACCATTTCATACCATTAATACCATTTCATACCATCAATACCATTTCATGCCATGTCATACCATTAATACCATTATATACCATCAACACCATTTCATAATATTAATACCATTTCATACCATTAATACCATGTCATACCATTAATACAATTAATACCATTTCATACCAATAATACCATGTCATACCACTAATACCATTTCATACCATTAATGCCATTTCATACCATCAATACCATTTCATGCCATCAATACCATTTCATACCATTAAAACCATATCATACCATTAAAACCATTTCATACCATTAATACCATTTCATACCATTAATACCATTTCATACCATTAGTACCATTTCATACCATCAACACCATTTCATAATATTAATACCATTACATACCATTAATACCATGTCATACCATTAATACAATTAATACCATTTCATACCATTAATGCCATTTCATACCATCAATACCATTTCATGCCATCAATACCATTTCATACCATTAAAACCATATCATATCATTAAAACCATTTCATACCATTATACCATTTCATACCATTAATACCATTTCATACCATTAGTACCATTTCATACCATCAATACCATTTCATGCCATGTCATACCATTAATACCATTATATACCATCAACACCATTTCCAAATATTAATACCATTTCATACCATTAATACCATGTCATACCATTAATACAATTAATACCATTTCATACCATTAATACCATTTCATACCATTAATACCATGTCATACCACTAATACCATTTCATACCATTAATGCCATTTCATACCATCAATACTATGTCATAACATTAATACCATTAATACCATTTCATACCAATAATGCCATTTGTTACCATTAATACCATTACATACCATTAATACCATTTTATACCATTAATACCATGTCATACCATTAATACCATTTCATACCATTAATACAATTTCATGCCATTAATACCATTTCATGCCATTAATACCATGTCATACCATTAATACCATAATATACTATCAGCAACATTTCATACCATTAATATCATTTCATACCATTAATACCATTTCATACCATCAATACCATGTCACACTATTAATGCCATTATATACTTCAAACATAGCACAACTACACCTTAATACCATTACAAACCATTAAAACTATTTCATACCATTAATACCATTATGTACCATCAATACAATTTCATACCATCAATACAATTTTACACCATCAATACCATTTCATACCATTAATAACATGTCATACCAATAATATCATTAGATACCATCAACACCATTTCATACCATTAATACCATGTCATACCATTCATACCATTTCATACCATTAATACCATGTCATACCACTAATACCATTTCATACCATTAATGCCATTTCATACCATCAATACTATGTCATAACATTAATACAGTTAATACCATTTCATACCAATAATGCTATTTGTTACCATTAATACCATTTCATACCATTAATACCATTTCATACCATCAATACCATTTCATAACTTTAATACAATTTCTTACCATTAATACCATTTCATACCATTAATACCATTTCATGCCATTAATACCATGTAATACCATTAATAGCATTTTATAGCAACAACACCATTTTATACCATTAATATAACTTGATACCATTAATATCATTTTATACCTTCAATACCATGTCATACCATTAACAACAATAATACCATTTCATACCATTAATACCATTTCTTACCATTAATACCATTTCTTACCATTAATACCATTTCATACCATTAATACCATTTCATGCTATTAATACCATGTCATACCATTACTACCATTATATACCATCAACACCATTTCATACCAATAATATCATTTGATACTATTAATACCATTTTTAAAAAAAAACAATACCATGTCATACCATTAATAGCTTGTCATACCACTAATACCATGTCATACAATTAATACCATTTCATACCATTAATACAATCTCATGCCATTAATACCATTTCATGCCATTAATACCATGTCATACCATTAATACCATTATTTACCTCAAACATAGCACAGCTACACTTTAATACCATTACAAACCATTAATATTTTTTCGTACCATTAGATACCATCAATGCCATTTCATACCATTAATACCATTTCATACCATTAATAACATTTCATACGATCAATACCATTTTATACGATCAATACCATTTCATTCCATTAATAACACGTCATAGCAATAGTATTAATGGTATGACATGGTATTAATGGTTTGAAATGGTGTTGATGGTATATAATGGTATTGATGGTATGAAATGTTATTAATGGTATGAAATGGTGTTAATGGTATGAAATGGTATTGATGGTATATAATAATATGAAATAGTATTAATTGTTTGTAATAGTATTAAAGTGTAGTGTCATACCATTAATACCATTATATACCTCAAACATAGCACAACTACACTTTAATGCCATTACAAACCATTAATACCATTATTTACCATTAATACCATTTTATACCATTAATATCAATACGAACCATTAATAGCATTTCATACCATCAATACCATTTCATACCATTAATACCATTTCATACCATTAATACCATTTCATACCATTAATACCATTTCATACCATTAATATCAATACGAACCATTAATACCATTTCATACCAATAATACCATTTCATACCATCAATACCATTTCATACCATTAATACCATTAAATACTATCAATACCATTTCATATAATTAATACCATTAAATACTATCAATACCATTTCATACCATTATTAGCATGTCATACCATTAACACCATTTTATGTTTAAGTCTTAAGAGATCAAACTTAATTTCAATTACATTGATAAAGGATGACTTATAAAATGCATGTTTCTAAGTATTATAGGCTTATTGCCTTTTGAAACCTAGAAATACAGCACGGCCTTTTTGGGTTACTTATTTGAATAACGGATAAACGATGGCGCTTTTCTGTCAACCCACATTTCCAGGCAGGTTGTACTATTTGTAGTCAAGTTGCACATATACTGAGGGTTAGGTAATAATATCATAAAATACAAACATGATTTAAATTTATCTTACATCATTATTGCAATATATTGTTGGAGATACGCTGATTTTCAAATGTGTACACCCAATACAAAAGGTTTAATTGTGTTTATGTACATAAATACCTCAGAGGAAAAAGGAAACTATTTGCAACGGGATTAAAATTTGTGCCGGCCAATGTATGTTTAAAAAATATATTAATATATTCGATTTCCGTTCCTTTAATGTACATTATATGTGATGAAGACAAAAATTATAAAAGTATACAAACAGCTAATTGCCAGAACGTGAGCGAATTTAAAAGGTTTTTAAATTAGGATCCTGTTCAACAAGCATACGACAATAAATGATACGCTTCAACAACGGTTTTTATATAAAGGTGTTGCTTATATTACATATGGTCTAAATAACAAGGTGATAAAGAGACACTTCCATCACACAGTGAAAGATTGGTATAGTTCCACCGCAGGGACACACACACACACACACACACACACACACACACAAACACTGCATCCTTTTTTTCATTGTATATTAAATGTACTTAATTGTGGTTCTAGAAACATTTACTCCGGAATAGTTTGTTCGCAAATATTCTTTTGTGTTAAATAAACATTTTAGCAAACGAATCTAATAATACCCACATTTTTAAAACTGGTACTTTGTTTAATTTTCAACATCTTATTTAATGTTTTAGGAGCACGGCGATGCGATAGCTTTTTTGAAAACCACTGCCCACTTACGTGTCCTTACGGCCTTCAGGAAAATATCTACTTGCATTGTCCGATATGTCAGTGCCGAGACTCGCCTGTATCAGGACAACATAGTAAGCAGAGAATTAACTTTTCTCCATTCTCTTCATCGTCAGTCCCATTCAACGAACCCACATTTTTTAGAGTGAGAGTTAATCGAAACTTCCCTTTATATGCAAATTAACTCCTAATCGAATCACCCATACTTGTCAGAGTGGAAATTGATTAAAAATGCAGTCCCAGTCCAATCGTCCAAACTTGTGAACGTTGCTGAAATATTCAGTCCCAAACAAATCACCCAGTCTGGCCAGAATGAACGTTGCTGGAAAAAATTAGTACCAATTAAACTACCCACACGTTTCAGAACATAAGTTGGTAGAAAATAAGTTCTAATATATGCTTGAACATTTGATCACAGGAAACAGTGAGCAAGTATAGAAATGAATTCTGGTCTCGCGTTTGAGGAGAAATAGCTTTCGTTTTTTCTCATATAACTTTGTTTTGCATGTCAAGCATACACATTAGAAATCGCTAGTGATTGCTTTGATTTTTGCAATGGCTCTGTCCGACATAGAAAGAGTGACTTGTTGCCCCTTCCAATAAATAATGTAGATATTGTAATTCTCCTGTTAAGAGAAATATAAATATGAGAAACATAACTGTAAACCCTTCCTTCCTTTTTTCTAAAGAAAATATGTTCGCTGTATTTAACATTAGGCTGATTATAATAAATTAATTAACTCTATGTACTTGTTTCCTACTTTGTCGTCCTGTTTTCTGATATTGTGTTTACAATAACTCATGTGTTCATTTATAATTCCTTAATGTAAGCATTTATTCAATTTGGGTTTACACTTGGTTTTCTATTTAGAAGAAAGCACATGAGAAGAAGTATAACATATTAATTCCTTTATGTAATCAGTTATTTACCTTGATGCAACGTGCCTTCTGTTCTCCCTCTCCGTGCGCGCTCATGATGTAGAATAGATCTTATGTTCCCTTCTGAATGTCGTGAAAGGCTGTTAATGAAGGAACCCTTTTCGACCGTCAATAAATCATGTGACAAAATTACAGCCAAGATGGATCTGGACGTTTGAAAAGAGTGCAGATTATTTCAAGAAAGTAACTTTGTCGTTTATAATTTTTTGCCATTTGTGCCTTAATCTTTGTTTTGTATGTCTTAATCTTTGTTTTGTATGTCTGTCTTAATCTTTGTTTTGTATGTCTTAATCTTTGTTTTGTATGTCTTAATCTTTGTTTTGTATGTCTGTCTTAATCTTTGTTTTGTATGTCTGTCTTAATCTTTGTTTTGTATGTCTTAATCTTTGTTTTGTATGTCTTAATCTTTGTTTTGTATGTCTTAATCTTTGTTTTGTATGTCTTAATCTTTGTTTTGTATGTCTGTCTTAATCTTTGTTTTGTATGTCTGTCTTAATCTTTGTTTTGCATGTCTGTCTTAATCTTTGTTTTGTATGTCTGTCTTAATCTTTGTTTTGTATGTCTTAATCTTTGTTTTGTATGTCTTAATCTTTGTTTTGTATGGCTGTCTTAATCTTTGTTTTGTATGTCTGTCTTAATCTTTGTTTTGTATGTCTGTCTTAATCTTTGTTTTGTATGTCTGTCTTAATCTTTGTTTTGTATGTCTTAATCTTTGTTTTGTATGTCTTAATCTTTGTTTTGTATGCCTTTTAGAAGGTACCTGAACTACTTTGGTACTATGTAGCTAGGACTGTGTCGATAAATCGTTTGGACAAATATTTTGTACATATCTTTTTTGGTAACATTTTTTCACGACTTTCTAGTTTTAGCCTACACAGCTTATATATAAATGATACAGTAAGATACATTTCAATCATGTAGGCACTCATCCTACTCTTTATCATGTACTCAGGAGATACGTGATGAAATTAATTTCAAATAGAAACATCTAAATGGCATATATGTAGTGGAATACCATTAGTCGAATAGAAAGCTCTTTTACGTGTCTGACATTCATTTTCTCTTTCAAAATAAATATATAATTTCAAAGCTGTATAAATGATGTGTTGAACCATTAGTACAATACCATTAATTCATATATTCTTACATGACGAAATGTAAGTTTAACGAAAAAGTCAACTAAACCTATAATTTTCTTTCAGATTCAGGAAGTGGCGTTTTAAACACGAATTCGTATCTGACAGTTCAAACTGATTCTCAGTTGATATCGACATCGCTAACAACTCCGCGTGCACACATCAATCCAGTAGCCAGTGTTTACTCGTTAACAGCCACTTCATTGTCTAATATGGGATGTAAAGCAAATACGCAATGCGACCCCCTCTGCCATGCTAAAATATTTAACAAAGCTTCAGAGTCCTATATATGTTGCCTTTGTCCAGACGAAACTGATGGTTTGTATGGCTTTGCGTTTCTAAGCTAATATTAATCTGATTTGAATCAGAACTGAGTTATGCCTGGTTCGTCTCAATATCTACTCCAAAAACTTTAAGAAGTTCAAAACACGGCTGCTCTGATCATCCGTAGAGTACCACAATCAGAGCACATCTCCCTGCTGCTATATACCCTACACTGGCTTTGCATTCGATCCAGAATCAAACACAAAATTGTTCTCTTTTCTACGTTTCAATGACGGACTCCAGTCCAACATACCTATCTGGCCTCACCAATGTGTACACACCAGCACGTAACTTACGCTCCTCTTTTGACAATCGTATACTCATTATTCCCACAATGAAAACGAAGTCATATGGTCAACGTTCTTTTGCATACCAGGGCCCAGCAACGCGGAATGAATTAAAATTAGACCGAAAGACAGTGATCCCTATAAATAGTGCTCTTAAAACGCACCTTTTTAGACTGCAAGAACAAACATATAAACCTAATAATGTTTTCTACCTTAACTATATTCAGCATTTTTTTATGTTTTCTAATTTCATGGTGGTTTTTGTGGGTTTTTAGTCATATCATTATATATGTTGTAAAGCTCTTATATCTTGTAAAGATTAGGCGCATTTAAATTCCTTATTATTATTATTATTATTATTATTATTATTATTATTATTATTATTATTATTATTATTATTATTATAAATATAACATTATGATGCGTCATATGTATGTGGATATCTTATTACTTTACTAACTTAAAAAATTCCAAAAAATGATAAATATTCAAATGAGCTTATGCATTTGGACCACTCAACTAAATGGCAAAGAGGCTGGCCTTGAATTCAAATTAGTAGCGCGTGTATGGTTTCTGGTCTACCTGCTGTATACAGACTATACAGTCATCCGTCCTCTCCTCACTTCTCCAAATATGGCACGTACAGATCGCCAACACAGGTAACTTCAACATCATTGTTTTTATTACTTTCTGAACTTGTTCAGTTTCTTAACGTGAAACTACATTTTAATGAGACGTCCAATTGCATCACTACTATGTGTTTCTTATGATATCACCGCTACATTCAATTTTCCTAAAAAGTCTCAATAATCCCTCAATTAAATTAATATCGACAAATATAATAAATCATATATACATTTGTAATTAAATTTCAGAAGTACAAAATCGTTCATTTCCTGTACTGGTAGTACGTTTCAGATAAATTTCGATTCTAGATATTATTTCTTTCAACATTTGATATAACTTCAACCTTTTTTGTATTGAAATATACTTTGAATTACAAAGCGAATTGTATTGGTTTAGATTGTCTCTAAGAAGTTTATCAGCCTTCATATTTTATATGAAGCTGCTGCAAAATATACTTTAAAAAAAATAAAAAAATATTTTTATAATAATAATATCAATAATAATAATAATAATAATAATAATAATAATAATAATAATAATAATAATAATAAAATGCATAGTGCTATTATAATGAACAAGGCATATCCTAATATCTTCAGCACCGTTTCCATTAGAGTTATGCTCAACACCATTTCAGTTATGTTCAGTACGCGTTCCGTTACAGTTATTTTCAGTTACGTTCCGTTACAGTTTACGCTCAGCATCTTTTCTGTTACTGTTATGTTAAATATCCTTTCCGTTACACTTACGCTCAACAATATTTCCGTTACTCATCTGCACAGCACACATTGCCGTTACACATATGCTGATCACCCTTTCCGTTAGAGTTATGCTCAGCGCCCTTTCCGTTACAGTATGCTCAGCGCCCTTTCCATTACAGTTATGCTCAGCGCCCTTTCCGTTACAGTTATGCTCAGCGCCCTTTCCGTTAGTCATACTTAAACTCAACACCCTTTCAATTATAGCTGTTACGGCATCTCCATTTTCGATGAGCAGATCTACACAGTCTACACAGCCTACCATGAAAACCACGACATCTTCACAACCAGTAACAAGTAAAACTACGGAAGTTCCAACTTTACCGTCGACGTCTGTTTTCTCGGCATCAAACACCACAAATGCTGCTTCACTAAATGGTACGAGAGACGTTAACTATGCAAATAGCACAGTATGTTACTCTTGTTCGAGCACTGTGTGCCAGTCAGAACAGACCGTTCAATGTGGTGAAGGCATTAATTTCTGCATGAACAGTATTACGCAGTATGAGGACGGCTCGAGAACAATATGGAGAGGGTGAGTATCTCTCAAATGAGCTATAATTATTTTTGAATAGGTCATTACTTATTGGTGCCTCTTGTTGTATGCTAGATGGTAAAATTCAGAAACCCAGTCTTCAGCGAACAATACCAATTTAACTTCGAAATTTCAAACAAACAATCCATAAGACATCCGACTTAATTGAATGGTATATTCCACTGACAGAAACAATTACAAATTAAGCAACTGAGGTACCTTACTCCATAAAGAATCAACTTAAAATCGGATCTCCGTATTAATAGGTACATTTATTGCATATCATTCTTTAACATCCAAATAATGGGAAATTTTGTTCTGATTTGCGTCAGTCAAGAATGGGATTCAGACAATGCTAACCGTTGCCATTTCCGTTGCTCAAAATGTGCGTCTGTAATTTTATTTCGCAAGTAAGGTTTAAAAACGTTTCGATATATTTAAATAATGTTTAATTAACATTTTAATTTCTCATGGTCATTCACATACCCACTGATAAAAAGTTTTATTATCCATCTTATAGTCTAACTCCATACGAGTATTTTGTTAATTATTTATCGATTGCGAAGAAATACACAAGGACACGTAACCTGCTTTTGAAATGTGAGGATTTGTCAAACATATTGTTGCCCAGAATAAACGTTTTATTTTAAAACAAAATCAGAATTGTATCATTTCGTTTTTCTTTATAGTTTGACTGAAACGATCTGGTTGAAAAGCTTGTATCCTCTCTCTGATTTACTAGATTGGTTGTATCATATAGGTCTTGTAATTGTAGTCGGTAGAATGATATAGGTCATTGTTGGTGTTGTTGTTGTTGTTGTAGGGTTTAACGCCAGTTTTCAGCACACGATAGGCTATAAAATGGTGGAGGAAGAACCACCGACTCACGAGAAGCTACTGGCAGAGCTTTCTCACATACCCACATTGGCTGAATCTGAGACTCGAACCCACGCAGAAAGAGGTGAAATGGCAGTGATCAGTAACGGAGAGCGCTTTAGACCACTCGGTTATATTTGTTCGTTTGTTTGTTTGATTAGGATTTTTAACGTAGTTTTAACAATTTTTTCAGTCATATCGCTACGACGTCTGCAGTGAGGCAGTTTATAGTGATGTCTAGCACTGGGGCATCATGCCGCAGACATGTAGCTTGATGTCTGAGCCAGCCATATTATCTTGACACCAGACTAACGAGTCCTAACACTAACCTCTTAATGCTGAGCGCCAAGCGAGGCATCTGTTAGTACCATTTTTGTAAGTCATTGGTATGACTCGGCCGGGGATCAACCCCACGACCACCCGCGTTCGCGGCAGACGCTCTATCCACTAGGCCACCGGCGCGGTACCCCTGGGTATGTGGAAATTTAGAATGAGTCGAATGTCAAAAGAAGCCCATATAATTTACTCCCAAATAATTTACTTTATAAAGGTATACAATACATCTAAGTTCACACGAAGAGCATTTATTATTTTAAGAATTGTTTGTTTGAAAAACGTGTTTCGAGGTCCCATATACGTTATGACCATATAGCCACCTCCTGTCTGAGCGCCATCTACTTTACACTTGTCTATTTGTTGCATGCTACAACATCACTTCTTGGGGACTGATAGACGTGGACCTTTTATGATGAAATAAGCGTAACATTACACTCTTGGGCCATTCTTACATGTATTTATAACGTTGCTCCCTTTGACGGCTCTTTACTTTTATCCAAACACTGGAAACACATTTATTTACTCTTTGTCATTGTATCCCGGCCAAAAATGACAATAACACTTTGCAAACTGTGGTACAAGAAGAACTTTTAAACATTTTAAATATATTTTGTTTGAAGTGTCAAGAGTGGATAAAACGATTCTGTAAAATATGTACTTGTACAACTTAGTGCTGTCACAGGTTTGTTCCATTCATTTGGTCTCGGAAATTCAATGCACACGATCATATAAGCTTTACTCGTTTGTCCAAATAAGCAATCTGCATCCGTTGCTGTTAACACCTTCGTAAGCTATCGTTTTTAAAGGACCATAAAGTTTAATGTTTGTTTGGGGTGGGGGTGGGGGTGGGGATGGGTTGGGAATCTGGGATTAAGAAATAAAGTTTGCTCTGTTTTATGGTTTAATATAAAATACTTATTATATCCATCATTCAGTTGAAAAGAATAAGGAATACATTATCATGAGGTAAAAGTAAATACAATTAACCGGCCATGCTTAAAAGACCCTCTGCCCCCCACCATCCCAAGATTAAATGGTCTGCTTCCTTGTCTTGTTGGCATCAAATCGGAAAGTTGGACTACATATTCATGGACCAGTCTTTTGCTTTTCAGAGGATTGGTGGTTGGAAGGTTCCTTCTATTTTTCCGAAAATAATGTCAGGCTCACAAACATCCTGACAAAAAAAAAGATTGCTCTGATTATAAGAACAAAATAGCACATTATATCCATTATATTAATTGAAAGAAGTAACAAAATAACACACTATATCCATTATATTAGTTGACTAAAGTAACAAAATAACACACTACATCTGTTATATAAGTTGAATAAGTAATAAAATAACACATTATATACATTATATGAGTTGAATAACTTAAAAAACATAACACACTATATCCATTATATAAGTTGAAAAACGTAGCAAAATAACACACTATATCCATTATATTAGTTGAAAGAAGTAACAAAATAACACACTACATCCGTTATATAAGTTGAAAGAAGTAACAAAATAACACACTCTATCCATTATATTAGCTGAATAACTTGACAACATAACACACTATATCTATTATACTAATTGAAAAAGTAACACAATAACAAACTATATCCATTATATTAGTTGAATAAAGTATTTCGTAGTACAAGATCAACCTTCTCCGTATCAGTATAAAATTCGTACCCACTCCCCTTTTCAGTATTAAATGATCAGTCAACAGAAACCATACTAAAGTCATAGTTAGACCAGACTGACCTTATATTATACCTACGAGACCGACCATTTAATTTTTGGGGCGGACCGGGCAGCAGGGTTTTGTTTTAGAATGAAGGTTATGGTTACGAAACTATTCTAGTTCAAATCAAACGATAATTAAGCAGCAAAAAATATGTAACAAAATTTAATTTAGGCCTATGTTATATTATTGGTTTTGGTGTCCGTTTCATTTGCTAAATAGTTTGGTTATAAATGTCATTTTGTATCATTCATACAAATATTTCCTTAATGTTTTGCTCCAGCTGTATTTGTTAAGCTATATCATTCAACCTTCCTGAAAGCCATGATGTAAAAAATGTATGTCATGGAGATATATCTAACAACTGTTTCCGAGTAAAGTAACAATGCCATATTTTGGGTGATATTTAATTGTTTCACAGTAACTGTAGGTTTATTATTAGTCAGTTAAACTGAGTAATTTACGGAGGCTGATTGAATAGAGGTTTTTCAAAAACAATTGGACAAATTCGATAATATCCATAATGCACAATGTTAGTTTCTAATAGCTGCTGAATTCAACATTCTGCTTCTTTAATTTGTGTTTACCTTTTCAATCAAATTATTTATCAGCATGTACGATTCTTTACAGAATAAATGCTGAATTTATGTTTGAGTCTCATCCAATGCCTGTAAATAAACGAAGAAGTTGCATGGTAGGATAACATAAATTTCATCACCAACCTGGGAAAAATGTCTATCCATGGGTTTTTTATTTCAGAGCAATCAAGTGATTTTTGCTTTTCATTTGCTCTCTGTGTCAGTAAACATCAATAACCCTGTGATTTAATTATATTCACTCTGCGATTGTCTTCTGCTTTCAGATGCACAACGAAAGACGTATGTTTTACAAAATGGTGGCTTGAGACATCAGATAAAACAAACTGTCTCAGCATGAGCAATGACATAAGGGGTCCTGCGCATCATGTTGGGACATGCCACTTCTGTTGTCAGGATTCAAGGTGTAACATGCAGGCTCGCATACCGAACGAAATTCTATACGATGGAAGGACTTACTCACTACCGTAATATCCAAAATCAATATTGGCTATTTAAACTGACTCAATATCCTTTACATGTTTTGAAACAACACATAAATATTTTTATGATTCATTGAATCTTGAGAGTTTTCCATTATCTTTCGCGCCTGTGTGTGTGTGTGTGTGAGAGAGAGAGAGAGAGAGAGAGAGAGAGAGAGAGAGAGAGAGAGAGAGAGAGAGAGAGAGAGAGAGCATATTCTCATCGGAAACGAGTATGTCTCGTTTTCAACTAAGGAAAGTAAATCAGTATTACGTTTCTAATAAACGTATGCATGGTTTGAGTTGAAAAGTCTTCTCTCTCTCTCTCTCTCTCTCTCTCTCTCTCTCACACACACACACACACACACACACACACACATCATTGGCGACTTAGTCTCGAGAGACCATGCGGATAGCGCCCTTGGGTTGTTGTCTGTCTCTGGGGTGTTGGCATCGTCTGTTGTGACTGTACAGGCCTATACTCGATTGACAGTCCCTCTTGCAGTTGGTGCAGACATATTGGGAAGCCTGAGTTACTGTGGTTGTTGTAGCGTTCTTCTTTATCTCACGTTTCACTGCCGCCAACTGGCCTCTTCTCGCAACAGCGACTGTTATGCCCTTGTTTACCGTCAGTCTCGAGGTGCCTCTGTCCTCGGCGAGTACTTCCCATCCATCATGTGAAATGTCGCATGCCTCCATGTCCCGCGTGAACACATATTTGAAACGGAGTAATAGGCGGCCGACTCTTCTCGTGACAGTGGCCAGCTGTCCATATAGGATGTCCTTCGTCAGCCTCCCATCCTCCATGTGTCAGACGTGTCCCAGCCATCGAAGGCGACGTTTGCTCAGCAGGGAGTACATGCTGGGGGTATTTGAACGCTGAAGGATATCACTGTGTGGGATACGATCATGGCAGCGGATTTTCAGGATGCTTTTAAGGTATCGTATATGTAAGGAATTGAGCCGGCGCTCTTGCCTCCTGTTGATACTCAAGGTCTCACTTTTATATAGAAAGGAGTTGAGAATGCAGGCCTGGTAAACTTGGACCTTAATGTATTCTGTGTCAGCGCGATGTTTTCCCACACCCTCTTAGTTCGCCGTGACATGATGGTGTTTTCCTTTCCAAGCTTTCTCTCCAGCTCTTTATCAAGCGAAAGGATGTTGCTGTTGGTTGACCCCAGGGAAGTAACGTTAATGACTGCTTCCAGGTTGACACCGTCGAGTTTGATGGAAGGGGCAATGGTGGTATCTTGCACGCTGACATTTGTCTTTTCCAGGCTATTGGTGAGCTCACACTGCATGCAGGCATCAGCAAAACGGTATCCCAGTCTCTGGACGGCTTTCTCGGCGTGGCCCACAAGAGCCGCGTCATCTGCAAAACGCATCTCCCTGATGAGCACAGCCCTCACTTTGGTCTTCGAGCGCAGTCGTGCCATGTTAAACAGCCTCCCGTCTGACCTGGTGTGTAGATATATGCTATCAGTGGACGAGTCAAAGGGGTAGGGCAGAAGCTGGGAGAATAAGATCCCGAAAGGGTTGGCGCCATCACTCAGCCCTGATTCACACCGCTGTTAATTGGGAAGGAGGTTGATGAAGATCCTTCATTCAGGACGGTTCCCTTCATATCTGCATGGAAAGAGATTATCATGCTGCGGAGTTTTACGGGGCAACCGATCTTACTGAGAAGTTCAAAATGGCATTTCCTGCTGACAAAGGCCTTAGTGAGGTTGATGAACATCATGTAGAGTGGTTGACCTTGCTCTCTGCTCATCTCTTGGAGTTGTTGTAGGGAGAAGATCATGCTTGTAGTCGACCTGCCTGCTTTGAAGCCACACTGGGATTCTGGGTATACACGGTCCTCCAGCAACTTCAGCCTGTCGAGTATGATGCGGGTGTACACTTTAGCAGCAATGCTCAGGAGTGAGATCCCTCTGTTATTATTACAGTCACTGCAGTCACCATTTATTTAAAGGGTCACAATTGTGGCGTTACGCATGTCTTGAGGGACTGCTCCTTCTTCCCAGCAGAGGCAAAGTAGCTCGTGCAGTGGTTGAATCAATCTTGGTTTCCCACGTTTGATAGCTTCGGGCTGGGTGCTTTGCCGTTTGGGAGAGTGTCAATTGCTTTGCTGAGCTCCTCTAAGGTTTGCACTTTGTCGAGCTTCTCCGTTTTGTGCAGATTCTTTATGCTGATGAGGGCTGCATCGGTGACTGACGTTTCTCGGGAGTAAAACTCTGAGTAGTGCTCCACCCATCTGGCCATCTATTTACCCACGGTCTGTGATCGTCTCTCCCATAAGACATTTAAGGGGAGCGACCCCGTTCACTATAGAGCCTAGAGCCTTCTTGATGTCACTGTACATACCTTGGATGTTTCCGGACTCGGCACTGCACTGAATTCCTTCACACAGTTGTTGTCAGTACTTGTTCACGCATTGTCTAGCGCATCGTTGGGTGTTGCTTCGAGCACTTTTAAGAGCAGAAAGCGTCCGTTCAATAGGGAATTTGTTATAGGCTATAACTGCTTTTCGCTTCACCTCGATTAGTGGTTACATCCTTGATAGATGTGCGTTGAACCATTCCTGACTGGGTTTGTTCTTCTTTGCCAATGGTGGACATATTACATTCTGTAGATGGCCCCCTTCATGGCGTTCCACTTGGCTGTGGCATCGTGCTCTGGCAAGGTTCTGGAGAGCCTTGTCCAGGGCGGACACATCCTCCTTCACCTTGGAGGGGACCGACATGTGTGCAGTGTTTATGCGAAGTCGTCCTTTTGGTTTTGAGAGTTGTAGTGTGTGTGGCTGTAGTCGCACCCTGTTGCTCACGAGAGCATGGTCGGAGTAGCAGTCTGCTCTGTGATAGGATCTGGTGAAGAGGACGCTGTTAAGGGCAGAGCGCCTGTTGATGACCAAGTCGAATTGGTGCCAGCGATGGGACCTGGGGTGATTTCATAACACTCTGTGTTGTGGCTTACACTTGAAGAAGGTTTTTTTGTGATGCACAGGCCATGGAAAGTGCACAACTGCAACAGTCTCGGGCCGTTTCATTGGTCTTTCCAGTACCATGGTATCCGAGTCAGGTAGGCCGTGACTCGTGATTCTCAGCAATTCTGGCATTAAAGTCGCTGAGGAGGAATAGTGGCTCGTGTTTGGGGCATCATTTGATCTGTTCATCCAACTGCTCATATACCCATATAATTGATCCTTTGTGTCTTTTGAAGACGTGAGGGTGGGGGCGTAGACTGATGATATTGACAGGACACGAAGCAGTCTTGAGGCTGATGGACAAGAGACGCTCAGTATACCCTGTGGGAGGTTCAACCAAGGCCAGAAGATTGTTTTTGATGGCGGAGCCCATTCCGTGCTGACGAGGCTCCTCAGGTTCTCGACCCTTCCAAAAGAAGGTATAATTCTTCTCTCTGATGAAGCCACTAGAGGCGAGCCTGCTTTCCTGGAGGGCAGCTATGCTGATATTTAGTCTGGTGAGTTTTCTATCGATGATGGCCGTCTTCCTGGTGTCTTCCACTGCCCTGATGTAGTCGGATATGTCCTGTTTCTTTAGTCTGGTGTGTAATTTCCGTCTGCTTGTCATGCTGTGCAACACACTGAGCTCCAGACACCCAATGGAGCAGGCAGACGATGGCGCGTCAACACCTTATTGACCTGGGGCTGCCCGACTTGAGGTGGGCGGTATTTGGCTAGTGGGACACGATGATCACTCCCACCGTCAAAGCTGGCCCGTGGTGCCCCTTCCCAACGCCTATTGAGTGGGACTTATAACCGTAAGCTTCCGTGTTGTTTCCTCACTCAGTAGCGAAATTGGAGTGACATCTCCAGGGCGCAAGCCTGGGCGTGGAATATGGAGATCCTGAGCAACCTAGACGTCAGGACCCCATCTCTAGTCCTTGCTGGTGGGGTCTAATGGAATGCTGAGCATGACAGTCGGCACCAGTTTGGATGCAGGAGATGACGGAAGGAAGTCGTAGTCGATGCCCAGAGGCCTTGGGGGCTCCACTCCGGAATTTCTGTCTGGGTTTACTTCCATAGCCTTTCCTTCTCCCGAATATATACACAAGGCACTGGAGCCATCATCCAATGGATGGAATTTGGTTGGTTTTGAATCAGAGTTTCCTTCTCCTAGACGAATTGCCTTGACAAGGCTAACGAGCTTCATCTACATACATACATACATACATACATACATACATACATACATACATACATACATACATACATACATACATACATACATACATACATTGTATCAAATGCGTTATTTAAATAATCTACATGTGAGTTAATAATGTATAGATGTATAGATTGATAGTTTATTGTTGATAAATTTCTTTTGGGATTCATACTTTTACTAAAACATAATGCATATTGTTTTTCATCATAGAGAACATTTTGTTTCTTCAACCTTACGGTATACTGACATACAAGTTTTGTATTCTAACATCCAAATCGGCCATGTGCAACCCTACGGACACATCCAGCAGTCGACCTTATTTTATTCGGTAACATTTATATCGTATGATATCTGGCCCGCTCCCAAAAGGATGTTACACATGTCCGATTTGAAACTTTAGCTGTAGGACGGTTTCCTGATTGCATTTGTTCAGGTGTTAAACCAAGCATATATTTATATTCCTTTTCTTTGTCATATTTGGTTAGTTCCGAAATAAAAATTAACGCCATACACATTCCTTGATTAGACATCGCAAAACAATCAGTCAATATATATATATATATATATATATATATATATATATATATATATATATATATATATATATATATATATATATATATATATATATATATATATATATATATATATGTATGTATGTGTGTGTGTGTGTGTGTGTGTGTGTGTGTGTGTGTGTGTGTGTGTGTGTGTGATATACATTTAGAGTTTAGCTTGGCAAACTGTACGAACAGCTTGTTTGATATCGGTTTAAGTTTAAGTCGTATGAATTCGTATGAATGATACAATGCAGCCATACTGTAAGATTCAATTGCATAGGCTTCTTCCAACACACACACACACACACACACACACACACACACACACGCACACACACACACACACACACACACACACACACACACACACACATATAGCATAACATACAAACACGTGTGCTTGTTTCAAGTGAGGAAGGTGTTTGTAAAGAATATCGCTTTCAACTGAGGAGTTTACACACGTAGCTCTCCAGAAACCTACATATCAAGATATGCCTTGACCATACTCGTGATGGACCGACAAAGATAAAGTCACGTATATGAGACTCCAGATGGTCCCAAATCAAAGTGTAGATAAAACACCGTCACGATTCCGTGAGCTCTTATAGAACTACACAGATAAATGCTAGAATAATTGACCCCTTGAGCGAATAAGCGTAATTGTAAATTCTCCATTTTACTGTGTTAGGTTTCTTGTCTTCAGTTAATTTGCTTAATCAAGTGGAGGCGTCATTATGTCGGTTGAAATTGATTTTATCGAAATAAACAATCATGTGCTGAAATACTTACTTTTTACAACTGTTTTATGTAGTTTTCTTACAAAACACACCTTTTTGATAAAATCAAGTTCTTGTCCTTAAACAATCGGTACAATAATTATAATTGATTCATATGATATGGCAGTGCCTTTGAAGAAAGCCAGTAAATTCGTTTCTCATTTTAAGTAGGAAATTTTAGCAAACTTAAATGATTGCTGTTAAAAATATAATGGTTATAAAAAAACGTTATATTTCAGAAGTTTCTTTTATATCATAAGGTCAGTGTAAAACATCCTTTATCCACGTTCTTTTCATTGTTACTATATATGTTCCTGTTAACGATGCCATACTTACTTTGACGTGCAAATAAGTCGTAAATATTTTCCGCCAGTCATGTAAAGTATCTTAAATGGAACATTTTAAGTAATTCGCTATGCTATTCTCAGAAAAGGTGGATTTTATAGACTGAAATCTCAGGAAATGCAATGTTTATCTTTTTGAAAGCTAACATAAAATATTCTGCGTTGGAATATTAAAGCGTGGATCAATATCCATGGCCGTTGAAGACATCGTTTCTAGTAGTTTTAAGTATTATCTATACGATACAGGCTACCTTCAGTCCACACCCAGTTGCCGATACAATGAAATGATCTATACACATGATGTAGTTTCCATGTATCTGTTTGATTCACTTCCTTTGCCACGTTGTATGTATCAAGCTGTGAAATATCCACGAACAAGGCTGTAAGACTATACAAAAGGTTTTATGCCAACATTACAATGATCCACTTAACGATAATCATGGACAATTCGCTCAAGCATGGATGGTAGCTTTTAACCAAAACAAAAGCAAAATAAACGACAACAGCAGCGACGACAACAGTTTTCTAGCTCACTGTTTTGTGACTAAAGCTGAAATGACAACTTTTATATGTATATGTGACAAGGATACACCTGAAAAAAGAAATTCGGCGAAAAAGACCCTACTCGATCGAGAGTGTTACAGCACCAAAAACCAATAAATGCTTAAGGTTCATCGACCTCTCTGCAGAATCCTCACAGCTTTGCTACGAAAGGTTTAAAAATGCACATTATATGAATAGAAAAAACGTTCGGCATTAGATGATACTCATAAAACTAAACTAGAAATAAGGCTGGTACGTCCGTTATATGAAATTGTAACTGGTACGTCCGATATATCAAATTGTAACTGGTACGTCCGATATATCAAATTGTAACCGGTACGTCCGTTATATCAAATTGTAACTGGTACGTCCGATATATCAAATTGTAACTGGTACGTCCGATATATCAAATTGTAACTGGTACGTCCGATATATCAAATTGTAACTGGTACGTCCGATATATCAAATTGTAACTGGTACGTCCGATATATCAAATTGTAACTGGTACGTCCGATATATCAAATTGTAACTGGTACGTCCGATATATCAAATTGTAACTGGTACGTCCGATATATCAAATTGTAACTGGTACGTCCGATATATCAAATTTAACTCATGTAACCAGTTAGACCTAATATATTATAGAAGCGATAAGCGTAACAAAATTATAGGTTACTGTTGATTCAGGACATTACAATTATTTCAGAACATAAATACTAACGTTATTTCTTTTCGCGCAAATAGTTTTATTTCACGAAGACACCTATTTACATTTGTAGGCATAGCACCTTTTCATTTTACAAGTGCACATTCTAATGTAACTGCAGCTTTTGTCATGGACGCCATAAAGAAGACAGTCTACACATCACATTCTTAAACCCATCATGTGCAGTCGAAAACATTAAAATATGCTTGAAACATTTCATGTTCTGTCATCTAGATTAGTTGTCAAAAAAGTATGGTCTTGATCTAGATAATGTAGTTCTTTATTTACACCTTTTAGTATTAACCTTTGTTTTTTATGTTTTTGGTTCTTATATTGGGTATGGTTTTGCGTTTTCTTCCTTCCCCTATCCCCTCTACTCGCTAAACAATAAAGATTGCGAGCATACGCAACGTCTGAACGACTTATCATTATGTGCTATCATGATTTGTTATTTCAAGTTCAACTAAACTTCATTGGCAAATCAGTGTCGTTGAAATCAGTTGCATCACTATCAACAGTAGTAAATGTAAAGACAGGTATGGCCACATTTAACTTGTTTAAAAGAGTAACCCCTATGCTTTAGGTACAAGCCATGACCACCGTCATCAGAAGTTGGCTGCATCTTCGGCCAACATAAAAAGCCTCAAGACAGAGGCCTGACAACCAGTTACGTGTAGCCAGTAAAGGTTTACACTTACATCCATTCAAAGAGAATTATGTGTGATGTTTACATAAAACCTTTAATTGATCGCACCATTTTTATATAAACAATGGACTTGAAAGCCATCTTGAAAGCATTCTTAAAAGCACACCACATGAGATCAACAGTTATCAATTGACAGAGGGTTGAGGAACCATTTTAGCTGCCGACAACACACGTCATTAGAATCACAATAACAGTGGTTATATTTTGAGGGTATTTCCGGTGCTGGGGACTCAAAGAAAGCTGACTGTGCGCATCGATTTGCATTTGCATGCATCAATGGAATTATTTCAGAGGCCCTAGCCATTTTTCATCTGAACGGTTACAAAAAAACAATATATCTTTCCTCCCAGAAACAGCAAACACAGTAATCAACATTCACCAAACTTTATCCTCAACAAATAAAGCATTTAGTCTTCGCATAGCCCGAAATTCTAATAAGAGTTGCAACACTATAACAAAAACGGAATTTAAAAGAATCAACAATGCTCCATGAACATTTTGCTTTGCATAGATCAAAATAGTTTTGTACAATTATCTGTATCTGCTACTATTTCATATTACCAACATTAAGACAACAATCAAAAACATAGCGTTTGTCATCAATATGCATAAAGCCTAATTCAAAATAAAATAAATGTATTCATTGTTTCGTAACGTTTTCCTCCAGTATACGCTCTCAGCCAACGTTTTCTTGATTCCTTTGGTAATTTGTTTCTTTATTCCTGTTTCTACACAATTATCAGCAATGCTGTACGGAATAACTCTAAGACACGAGTCCAAAATATTAGCGATTGGCTCAAAGAAGCCTTTGCCAAAAACGTTTCTGTAGCTCGCGACAAAGACATTGTTGTCTATGGTCTATTCCCTAAAGCTGAATGACTCTTTTGCAGCGACAAAGACATTGTTGTCTATGGTCTATTCCCTAAAGCTGAATGACTCTTTTGCAGCGACAAAGACATTGTTGTCTATGGTCTATTCCCTAAAGCTGAATGACTCTTTTGCAGCGACAAAGACATTGTTGTCTATGGTCTATTCCCTAAAGCTGAATGACTCTTTTGCAGCGACAAAGACATTGTTGTCTATGGTCTATTCCCTAAAGCTGAATGACTCTTTTGCAGCGACAAAGACATTGTTGTCTATGGTCTATTCCCTAAAGCTGAATGACTCTTTTGCAGCGACAAAGACATTGTTGTCTATGGTCTATTCCTTAAAGCTGAATGACTCTTTTGCAGCGACAAAGACATTGTTGTCTATGGTCTATTCCCTAAAGCTGAATGACTCTTTTGCAGCGACAAAGACATTGTTGTCTATGGTCTATTCCCTAAAGCTGAATGACTCGTTTGCAGCGACAAAGACATTGTTGTCTGTGGTCTATTCCCTAAAGCTGAATGACTCTTTTGCAGCGACAAAGACATTGTTGTCTATGGTCTATTCCCTAAAGCTGAATGACTCTTTTGCAGCGACAAAGACATTGTTGTCTATGGTCTATTCCCTAAAGCTGAATGACTCTTTTGCAGCGACAAAGACATTGTTGTCTATGGTCTATTCCCTAAAGCTGAATGACTCTTTTGCAGCGGGCATGTCTTCTTACGTTATAATCTCATAACTAAAATTTTATTGCTTTTGTCGCATATTTTGAAGTTATGAAGGAGTAATGGAAATCATAAAAAAGTAAATTAGATCACTCCAAAATGGCAATTGCACAGTACATATAATAAAACAACGTGTTCTTTATATGAATCACGCCAGGTTTTTATCAAATGTTTCAGTGGAATAAAGCTGGGCCTGCAGCCAACTTGTCTCTGCGTTCTTGATTGTTGACCAATTCCTTATTGACAAATTGTCTGATAATTTTCCTGGATACGGAATTGTTCCGCTGCATGAAACAATCATTATCGAAGTAATATGGTGCTGCAGATCTTTTGCTGTGTTGAACCCAATGTAGGCTTACCCAAACGCAGACATTTGTTTATTTGTTTTGTAGTAATCACATACGTATAGATGTCCTGCATAAATCAATGGTTTCAAAAATATTACCAAATAACAAAACACCAGTCTTCATAACATGATATTCACCAAGATTGTTAACGAAAACTTTAAATTCCATGCATTACCGGCATATTTGTAGTGCATCAAAAACATTCCTTCTGTTAAATTAGTTGACGAAAGCTTCATTGGGTGGCAAATTGGTATCATATAATGGCATCTAGTCATAGGGTAAATTCTCTTGACCAGTTGAGGATGGTCCCCAAAAAAAGGTTGATGTATGATTTAAAACATTCGTATTTCCTCCAGACAAACGTTACAAACTTAATAATGTCAATGAAACGCAAGTTACTTAGTGAAATGTACATTTTTATATGAGCTTTATAGCTTAAAGTTTGTTATATTCTTGATCATATTTCCTTTGTGCCTTACGATTTGAGTCATATCCAAGAAGGTTATGTAACACGAAGGGAATAACCTGTTTTTTCCTTTCCGT
Organism: Unio pictorum; assembly: GCA_030141615.1. Taxonomy (NCBI): domain Eukaryota; kingdom Metazoa; phylum Mollusca; class Bivalvia; order Unionida; family Unionidae; genus Unio; species Unio pictorum. Next base: position 169,809 of record JARLTB010000149.1, on the reverse strand, counting down.
GAAAACTGCATTATGTATTAGTTTCTGTAACATGATAATGATTTATTACTCATGTAACCAAGTGGCTGCTCAAAAATCCTTTATAGAACCTCATTGTTGAAATTATTGACTTCCGGAAAGATGGCCGCTATCGCTTAACCGGCATGGGAAGCTTTTCCGTTTTGGGGCTGTTTTTCATTATATTTGTGCTTGTTGTCTTTCTTCGTCTACATTTGTGTGCTTCATCATGCATTGGCTGTTCAGTTCGTATATGTTTCTTCATCTCCTATGCCAAAACCACCAACAGCAGAGTATCAATAGAAAACGTGTTCTCCGTGGTATAGCAGTGTTTGGGACTAGCTTTGCACTGCTAAAAGACATAGCCGTAAAGCAGAGAGGCTTTTTCTTTCCAACAGATTCACTATTCATAAACAAATCTATGAAGCCGCTAAAAAGAACGTTACAAACATAGTCCATTTAGCCAAATTATCCAACTACAGTACTAAGAGCTGCAAAGAGCGCTTCCAGATAACTTACAAACCAATGTCAAGGAACAAATGTACACCACTTCCAATTACCTTCTATCCAGTAGACCTCCTGGACCTATTTGCAAATTTCTTCCATGACAATGTACCAACCATTAGATATACGCTTGGCAGCAATTTAAATTGATTCGTCGTCACCTTAGAGTTTCGATACAGAATTTCAGCGATAACCATTGTAACATGTCTCTATGAATTTAGTACGATCAATCGTGATGAAGAGTGCACCAAAGTCATGTGAACTTAATCCAATTGCAACATCACTGTTGTTTGAGTGCGTAGACCCATTATTGCCGTCAGTAACTGATGCTATATATATATATATATATATATATATATATATATATATATATATATATATATATATATATATATATATCATCCGGGTAATTCCCATCATTTTTCAAAATTGCCATCGTAAAACCTCTGCTGCAGAAACCAACACATGACCATAACGATGTAAAGAACTGCCGCCCAGTTTCTGATCTCCATTTCATATAAAATATCTTAAGAAAAGGTTGTTCTAACCCTGCATTTATCTCATTTGAAATAAAACAGTCTTTTTAACAATTTAAAGTCTGCCAATCACCCTTGCCACTGCTTTGGAAAGCGGAAGGTTTATAATCCTCGCTCTCCTTGAATTGTCTGCAGCATTTGACACAATATACCATGCTATATTGCTTCACCGTCTCCAGCATGTATTTGGAATTCACAAAATAGCCTTACAGTGGTTCAAGTCCTACTTAGTCATCTGGATACAAATTGTATCTGGAAATGGAATAAACTCCAGCCCAGCCGATATATGTTGTGTTGTAATAGTCTGGTTTTTTTTACCTGTTCACCTCATTCTATATAATCAGCCGCTCTCAATGGCATAGATCATCATCCAGTGTCACACCAATTGTACGCTGATGACACCCAAATGTACAAGTCTAGCCACCCAACCTGTTCACCTCATTCTATATACTGAGCCGCTCTCAATGTCATAGATCATCATCCAAGGCGTAGAGAGGTGCATTTCTGATGTGAAATCATGGATGACATGTAACAGCTGCAGATGAATGACAATAAAACTGTGGCCATTCGGATCAAAGACTTTCTCATTCACATCCTTTACCTCAAAAAATAAATATCAGCAACACCAACATTCAATTTACAGTCAGTATGAAACCTAGGTGTTATTCTAGACAGTACTCTCAAATTGCACCAACATTTCATGAACATATGCAAGGTTGCATATACTGAGTTGAGACGCATCAGCTTCATTCCCAAATATCTTGTGTGTTCATTAATACTTTCATAACTGGACTATTGCAACTCAAGGCTGTCTGGTTCGTCTCAAAATCTACTCCAGAAACTTCAAAAAGTTCAACACACAGCTGCTCGGATTATCCTTAGAGTACCACGATCAGAGAACACCTTCCACTGCTCTATACCCCACACTGGTTAACCTTTCGATCCAGAATCAAACACCAAATCTTCTCTCTGTGCTACGTTTCACTGATGGACTTTAGTCCAGCATATATATCCAGCATCACCCCTGTGTACACACCAGCAATATACTTACGCTCTTCTGTTGACAATCATATACTACTAATTTCCACTATGAAAATTAGTCATATGGTGATCGTTTTTTGTTGCATACCAGAACGCATTTCAACGCTACACTGTACAAAAATCATTTGGCTGTAGCAATGCGGTGAAGATGTTCAAGAAATCGTTTCCGAAGTGTTTTTCACAGTCAGGGCAGCGATACAATTTTATTGCTTTACTAACTGTATCGCTGACGCAATACGTTCAAAAGAATATCTGTAGGGAACTTGTTCTTGACACCCTCTGGAGGAAGAAGATACTGAATTGCAGTCACAATCATAAATTAGAACAGGTAGCTCCTCAAAGTTGCAGTAGTCGACAAAGGAACAATTGTCTTACAGTATAAATTTCCAAAGTGCAAAACATATTTGTATTAATGCAATCCAGTCATGATTGCGCCAGCAGATCCACGCGCATATGTTAATGAAAACACTTTCTACAGGAAATTGAATTGTTTGACTCTTGTTATACGCTAAACATTCTGATCTAACAATAGTGACCATCTGTGGTACGTTTCCATGTGACTCGTAAATATAAAGGTGCTCAACGTTTGGTTCCTGAACTGAATGCGCGGGTTGGTTTGCAGATAAAATGTGCTTCAGCTTCCAAAAGAATTATTGTTGTTAAATAAACACTAAGCCCAATGTAGAATATTATTATATCGCAATGCAGAAGCAGCTTATTGGACAGAATTTGTTCCATGCCAGACTATAACCATTGTTGCAGATGCAGATAGAGCATCAAAACGATATGTGGACTTAAAATTTGTAAGCTTGAAAATATATGACAGCATATTATAAAGTTCTCGTCAGTTCTAATAATCGCAATGGGATTGTATCATCTCTGTCAACTCGGCTCATTACAGAACATATTTTGCTGTTCTACCACCAGGAAATCTGTGGGTCACAGTTGGTTTTACAAGGACTTTTATATTAAATTCATTTCTCCTGTCGCAGTCAATTAGCATATGGCGATTTCACCTTAGAGACGGGATATTTACATACATTACGTGCATCTGATAGTATTAAATGATAGTATGATTGCATTTAATGGACTACGCCTTCTACCAGCACGAAAACATTAATGTTGTCTCTAACATAGTTTGACATCGACGTTCTAGGCTTGGAACAATATTCCTATTTTACGTTATATAATGTTGCTGGCACGCAGTCTAATCAAATATCTAATTTATTGTAAGATCTTTACGCATTATGACCTTGTGTAAATTGATTATATACGTCTGAACGTGTCAGAAACGTAATACAACTTTACAAGCTGTCTTCTGCTGGGGCGCATGATGACCCTCTAGGAAATGTTCGGAAGAATCATTGCATAAAACCGTTGGTCACATGAACATATGAGGCTCATTTTATTAGGTTGATGCAGCTAGCGTTCCACTTAAATGTAGAATTTACTAAATTATTATTATTCAGTTACCAGCATGAAATCGTCAGAAGGTATTGCAACGATAAGGGGTCTAATGCACCTGCATAAAAGCAGACGTTGTAGTTAAATGTAGTACAGATGAACTGCATCCGTGTACTGTCGAAAACCTAATTTTCATTTGGTAGATGACGTGCATTTTGACATGATATTTTGACGATGGCTATGCCTGAAAAAGTAGATCATAAGCCATGGTAGGCTTGGGCAGATGAACTACTAGAGATGGTTAAAAGCTCATAAATATTACATCTAAAAATTAAAATACCCACCAGATATTCGTTTCTTGACAAACCCGTATACTTCGTTCAGCGTTAAATCATATGGAGAACATCTCCCAGATCGCATCCTGGTGGTAACATTAAACGGCATCGTCATCATTTTTGTAACATATTACTATCTATTTTGGAGCGAAGGAAAACATGCATGTTATACAATATTGTTGTTCTGTAATTGGAGTAACAGTTGTCGAAGTTTTGATACCGTTCTTTTGATCTTCTCATTGTAGCAAGGTACGTGAGCGATATGGTCGTAGGTGATCTTTACCACGCTAAAACAGCAACCAGCTTCTTGTCCATGCGCACTTTTGTAACATCATCAATCGCATCAGCAATACATTCTGTCTTTCAACGCCAACAATAATTAAGCATGCTCTTTATTTAAATTCTTGTCTTTCTTTAAGAAATGCAGACAAATTTGATTTGCCTAGGTTACCGAAATCCTCATGGTCATCTTCGGTGAAGACACCGATTGCATCTGCGCCAAACAAGCGCGATCAGATCCTTGGTATGCCTATCGTAATCACTGTTGTGAAAGTATCTGTCGTATTCTGGGTAAAATCCTCGTTGGTCCAAGTAGCCTTTGGAAAAAGATGTCAACAAACATACCATATTAGACAACAACTGAGACTTCTATGTCCGATAATACGTGTAGAGGATAGTACTTTTGTAACTTGTTTACGTCTCTATTTAAATAACGCTTGAATTCCAATATCAGAATTCTAGTGTTCCTGTTGATGATGTAGCTATCAGGGCTGTATCTGAAGCCATCTATATGTTGGATACAAATATCATTTATATATTTGTATTTGTGTTTTTATTCACATACTTTGAAAATTTAATACACATCCTGGTAGTTATATCAGCGCAATTCCATTTGCGAAGGATAAATGCATGTTTCTTGAATCCCCATCGATTAAAGATATTTCCTTGAGTTGTTTTGACGTACGTGAAAGAATTGTAAATGGAGCTGGTCCCAATTTAATTTTCAGTTTCTCTTGCCGAAGTGTCCTGACCAACAATATAGATAAACAAATACGGAATACGCTTAAGCACTTACCTATCGAGATATATGAAGACTCGATTATCCAACCATGTATTCAAATTTGTTAAAGAGTAGTTCACTAACATATATCGAAGACCTTTGTGACCTTATAAATGATCACTGAGAAAGTATTTGTACTAAGTAACCTAACCTACCCAATTTTATAAACAATGCCAGTACAATCATATGAAAATTCAGGCCAGTGACAGGTCAGGAGTCAAATATCTCTATCGAGACAAGCAACAATATTTAAGTTAACCGCATAACTTTGAATCTGAAATAAGCATTTAATTTATTACAATGAAATCCAAATAATAATACATAGAATTTTGATGCTCGATTAGTGTGTGGGAACTCACCATTTCTAACAAATTTGGTGGTATACGTTGATTTTACCCTTGGCACCATGTGGTGTTCCGTGCTTGAAATAAACACACGTCGCATTATGAAGGGAGAACAAGGCTTGCCAAAATGTACTATCTGATTGTTGTTTCAATGCCTTGACGTGCTATTGTTTCTGTTTCTTTTCCACCTGCAGAGCACTGGTGATATAAACTCTAGTATTACTGATTGCGCGAGCACCGAATGAACTCTTTTTAATAACCGTTTAGTTTTCATTTATGACTCTAAGAAGAGGTTCGACGGAAAAGATGGCCAAAAGTTTCATATGTCTTGTAGTTGTAATAGGTATGTAACATCACACCCATATTCCTCCTCTTTACTTTAGTTTGTATAACCAATCAGTTAGAATATTCAGTCATGTGGCAAATGTTACATTGTACCTCAATGTACCTGGCATTCAAGAACTCCAGTTTAAGTTTTATAGATCTAATCAAAACTTATACTTGATTAACACTGCACGTCTTCATATGTAAGGGATAATGGAGTATCATCTACAAAGGGTGTCATTCTCATTATGTTTTGCAAGGTAAGGCTTGGTCGTAATTGTACAGTAGAAACAATTAGTTCGCAATCCGGGCATTTTTCACTCTTAATGTTCGACACTTTTACTGGGCTATAATTATGTATAATGTCTCACCTGATAAATTAAATTTAAATTATAATTTGTTTGCTTTGAGTACTATATTTTTTAGTTTCATCTTCAGACTCTATACAACTCACGTTCTCAGTCGCTATACATTCTCTCTGTCTTATCCTTCACGTCACTAACATTATGGATATGATTCTTCCATCTCTTAACCATCACATAATCATTATCTATATGGTTCTACTGTCTTAACCATCACATAATCATTAGCTATATGGTTCTACTGTCTTAACCATTACATAATCATTAACCATTACATAATCATTAGCTATATGGTTCTACTGTCTTAACCATTACATAAATCATTAGCTATAAGGTACTTGTGTCTTAACCATCACATAATCATTAGATATATGGTTCTTGTGTCTTAACCATCACATAATCATTAGCTATAAGGTTCTACTGTCTTAACCATCACATAATCATTAACTATATGGTTCTACTGTCTTAACGGTCACATAATCATTAGCTATATGATTATTGTGTCTTAACCATCACATAATCATTAGCTATATGGTTCTACTGTCTTAACGGTCACATGATCATTAACTATATGGTACTACTGTCTTAACGGTCACATAATCGTTAACCATATGGTTTTACTGTCTTAACCATTCACATTATCATTAGCTATATGATTATTGTGTCTTAACCATCACATAATCATTAGCTATATTGTTCTTGTGTCTTAGCCATCACATAATCATTAGCTATATGATTATTAAGTCTTAACCATCACATAATCATTAACTATATGGTTCTACTGTCTAAACGATCACATAATCATTAGCTATATGGTTTTACTGTCTTAACCATTCACATTATCATTAGCTATATGGTTCTACTGTCTTAACGATCACATAATCATTAACTTTATGGTTCTACTGTCTTAACGATTGCATAATCATTAGCTATATGGTTCTACTGTCTTAACCATTACATAATCATTAGCTATATGGTTCTACTGTCTTAACGATCACATAATCATTAGCTATATGGTTCTATTGTCTTAACGATTACATAATCATTAGCTATATGGTTCTACAGTCTTAACGATCACATAATCATTAGCTATATGGTTCTACTGTCTTAACGATCACATAATCATTAGCTATATGTTTCTACTGTCTTAAACATCACATTATCACTAGCTATATGATTATTGTGTCTTAACCATCACATAATCATTAGCCATATGGTTCTACTGTCTTAACGATTACATAATCATTAGCTATATGGTTCTACTGTCTTAACGATTACATAATCATTAGCTATATGGTTCTACTGTCTAAACCATCACATAATCATTAGCTATATGATTATTTTGTCTAAACCATCACATAATCATTAGCTATATGGTTCTACTGTTTTAACCATTACATAATCATTAGCTATATGATTCTTGTGTCTTAACCATCACATAATCATTAGCTATATGGTTCTACAGTCTTAACCATTACATAATCATTAGCTATATGGTTCTACTGTCTTAACGGTCACATAATCATTAGCTATATGATTATTATGTCTTAACCATCACATAATCATTAGCTATATGGTTCTACTGTCTTAACGGTCACATAATCATGAACTATATGGTACTAGTGTCTTAACGGTCACATAATTGTTAACTATATGGTTTTACTGTCTTAACCATTCACATTATCATTAGCTATATGATTATTGTGTCTTAACCATCACATAATCATTAGCTATATTGTTCTTGTGTCTTAGCAATCACATAATCATTAGCTATATGATTATTGTGTCTTAACCATCACATAATCATTAACTATATGGTTCTACTGTCTAAACGATCACATAATCATTAGCTATATTGTTTTACTGTCTTGACCATTCACATTATCATTAGCTATATGGTTCTACTGTCTTAACGATCACATAATCATTAACTATATGGTTCTACTGTCTGAACGATTACATAATCATTAGCTATATGGTTCTACTGTCTTAACCGTTACATAATCATTAGCTATATGGTTCTTCTGTCTTAACGATCACATAATCATTAGCTATATGGTTCTATTGTCTTAACGATTACATAATCATTAGCTATATGGTTCTACTGTCTTAACGATCACATAATCATTAGCTATATGGTTCTACTGTCTTAACGATCACATAATCATTAGCTATATGTTTCTACTGTCTTAACCATCACATTATCACTAGCTATATGATTCTTGTGTCTTAACCATCACATAATCATTAGCCATATGGTTCTACTGTCTTAACGATCACATAATCATTAGCTATATGGTTCTACTGTCTTAACGATTACATAATCATTAGCTATATGGTTCTACTGTCTAAACGATCACATAATCATTAGCTATATGATTATTTTGTCTAAACCATCACATACTCATTAGCTATATGGTTCTACTTTCTTAACCATTACATAATCATTAGCTATATGATTTTTGTGTCTTAACCATCACATAATCATTAGCTATATGGTTCTACTGTCTTAACCATTACATAATCATTAGCTATATGGTTCTACTGTCTTAACCATTACATAATCATTAGCTATATGGTTCTACTGTCTTAACGATCACATAATCATTAGCTATATAGTTCTATTGTCTTAACGATTACATAATCATTAGCTAGATGGTTCTACTGTCTTAACCATCACATAATCATTAGCTATATGGTTCTACTGTCTTAACGATTACATAATCATTAGCTATATGTTTCTACTGTCTTAACCATCACATTATCACTAGCTATATGATTCTTGTGTCTTAACCATCACATAATCATTAGCCATATGGTTCTACTGTCTTAACGATCACATAATTATTAGCTATATGGTTCTACTGTCTTAACGATTACATAATCATTAGCTATATGGTTCTACTGTCTAAACGATCACATAATCATTAGCTGTATGATTATTTTGTCTAAACCATCACATACTCATTAGCTATATGGTTCTACTTTCTTAACCATTACATAATCATTAGCTATATGATTCTTGTGTCTTAACGATCACATAATCATTAGCTATATGGTTCTACTGTCTTAACCATTACATAATCATTAGCTATATGGTTCTACTGTCTTAACCATTACATAATCATTAGCTATATGGTTCTACTGTCTTAACGATCACATAATCATTAGCTATATAGTTCTATTGTCTTAACGATTACATAATCATTAGCTAGATGGTTCTACTGTCTTAGCCATCACATAATCATTAGCTATATGGTTCTACTGTCTTAACGATTACAAAATCATTAGCTATATGGTTCTACTGTCTTAACCATCACATTATCACTAGCTATATGATTCTTGTGTCTTAACCATCACATAATCATTAGCCATATGGTTCTACTGTCTTAACGATCACATAATCATTAGCTCTTAACGATTACATAATCATTAGCTATATGGTTCTACTGTCTTAACTATTCACATTATCATTGGCTATATGGTTCTACTGTCTAAACCATTACATAATCATTAGCTATATGGTTCTACTGTCTAAACCATTACATAATCATTAGCTATATGGTTCTACTGTCTTAACCATTACATAATCATTAGCTATATGGTTCTTGGGTCTTAACCATCACATAATCATTAGCTATATGGTTCTACTGTCTAAGCGATCACATAATCATTTGCTATATGGTTCTTGTGTCTTAACCATTACATAAATCATTAGCTATATGGTTCTACTGTCTTAACCATCACATAATCATTAGCTATATGATTCTTGTGGCTTAACCATCACATAATCATTAGCTATATGGTTCTACTGTCTAAACGATCACATAATCATTAGCTATATTGTTCTTGTGTCTTGACCATTACATAATCATTAGATATATGGTTCTACCGTCTTAATCATCACTTAGACAATAGTTTTTCTATTTCTTACTGTCTTAATCAACATTGCAAATTACCCACATCATCCTTCTTTACTCTAACCATCACTTACATATCACTTACATATTGCTTGCATATCAAGTATGATGCTACTCCGCCTAAACCACCACTTACACAATGTCTATATCAGTCGTCTCTGGTTTACCTATAAAGTATAATCTAGATATATGATACTTATCTGTCTTACTCATCACGTGCACATTAGCTCTATGATTCTCTGTCATAATACTTACATATTCACTATATGATTCTTGACCATCACTTTACATATTCGCTATATAATTCTTGGCCATCACTTACATATTCGCTATATGATTCTTGACCATCACTTACATATTCGCTATATGATTCTTGACCATCACTTACATATTCGCTATATGATTCTTGACCATCACTTACATATTCACTATTTAATTCATGACCATCACTTACATATTAACTATTTAATTCCTGACCATCACTTACATATTAACTATATAATTCCTGACCATCACTTACATATTCACTATTTAATTCCTGACCATCACTTACATATTAACTATATAATTCCTGACCATCACTACATATTAACTATATAATTCCTGACCATCACTTACATATTAACTATATAATTCCTGACCATCACTTACATATTAACTATATAATTCCTGACCATCACTTACATATTAACTATATAATTCCTGACCATCACTTACATATTAACTATACGAATCCTCTCTGTCTTAAAATTCACTTACACATTTGCTGAATGATTATATTCATATTCACTTCCTTATCTGAAATATGAAAATTCTCTTTCTTAACCATCATTTTAATACTAGCTATGTGATTCATTCCCTGTCTTAACTGCCACTCATTTACGCATTAGCTAAATGATTATTCTGTCTTAACCATCACTTACACGGTAGCAGTATGATTATTCAATATGTTAACCATCACTTACACGCTAACTATATGATTATTCAATGTGTTAACCATCACTTACACGTCAACTATATGATTATTCAATGTCTTAACCATCACTTACACGCTAACTATATGATTATTCATTGTGTTAACCATCACTTACACGCTAGCTATATGATTATTCAATGTGTTAACCATCCCTTACACGGTATCAATATGATTAGTCCGTGTTAACCGTCACTTACACGGTATCAATATGATTCTTCCCAGTCATTACAGTCACTTACACACTAGATAATTGATTATACCCTGTCTCAACCTTTATTTACATATTAGCTATATGTTTCTGCCATGTCGTAAACTTCACTTGCAAACCAGATGTAAGATCATTCAATGACTTAACTGTCACTTACACACTAGCTATATGATTAATTCTTGTATTAACCGTCACTTAACACTAATTTTATGATTCTTCCCTGTCTTAACCGTCACTTACGCACTTGCTATATGGTTATAGCGTGTTGACCGTCACTTACACGGTATCTATATGATTCTGCCATGTCATTATCGTCACTTACACACTAGATAAATGATTCTACCCTGCCTTAACCGTCTGTTACACACCAGCTACATGATTCTTCTATGTCTCAACCTTCACTTACACACTTACTATATGATTCTTCTATGTCTAAACCGATACTTACAAGCCAGCTATATGATTCTTCTCTGTCTTAACAGTCACTTACACACTATATGTATGATTCCTCCCTGTCTTAGCCGTCACTTACACAAAGTGCTATATAATACAACAATATTTTATCTATTATGTTCCTTATAAAGTGCATATCACTGCCTGCACTTCACACGTTTATATTATGCATGTATGCATGTGTATGTATGTATGTATGTATGTATGTATGTATGTATGTATGTATGTATGTATGTATGTATGTATGTATGTATGTATGAGTATTTATCTCAATAAATATGTAGATATGTAACCAGCCTTCTTTAACATATTAACATGAAAGATTTATAGCTTAAACTGTATTGCAGCTTTGATTGAGTTCAGTATTAAGTATTGTTCAATTTCAGTCTCAGTTGCAGAGATCAGAAAAGCTGCCGGATTCTTGTTTAGTTTAAGTCAAAGCGGAAGTTCCAGTTCAAGAATGTGCAGTTCTCAGTGTCATCTGAGTTGTCCCAACGGATATGTCCTCTCTTTAATGGGATGTTACCTCTGCTCGTGCTCAAATCCTCAAGGAGGTAAGTATGTTTCAAACTCAACTATTTATGTAGATAAATGAGAATAAATAAGCCAATTCACAGTGCAGGCATAAATGAAATATACACATCGTAAACTGTTTAGAGTGATAGTACACTGTATTTAGCAATATCATGCATGAAAAACTGTGTGCTTTTAAACAATATATTTTATTTTGTTTTGCACAAACAATGTTGCTTTGGTGGTAGCTGTAAGTAAAATACGACCACCCACCAATCGCACCTCCATAACAAAATAAAGCAAAACAGCAATGGTTGGAACACGATTAAAAATTACATGTATATTGGTAACTTACGAAATTTCAAGTTAGGTATAGCCGTTCATAATTTGGAAGCCTTAACAATTATTCCCTCGCTTGCATGCATGTTCGGAAGATGGCACATACGGCACTTACGTATTTTACTACTAATTGAATCAGAAAATATCTTGAAAGGTCCTGAAAGCACGTTTAATAATAGATAGCATGCAAAAAACAAAATTTTCGCGAAGGCTTCTTTCAGTGTGGGTTTGTGTTTTGAATTTTTAACGTAGCTTTAACATTTGTTTAGTCAAAGTGATGTCTAGCACTGGGGCATCATGCCGCAAATGTATCATAATGTCCAACCTAGTCACATTATCCTGACAATATTCCAATGAGTCCCAACACTACCCTCGTAATGCTGAATTCCATGCGAGGCATCGTTCTAGTACCATTATTATAAATCTTTGGTATAACTTGGCTGGGGATCCAGCCCGTGACCACCCGCAAAGGAGACAGACACTATGACATCATAGGAAACCGGAGCGGACAGGCTTCTATCCAAATGCAAAACAAATATTTCGATAAAATAACATGTTTGCTAAAGTAATGTAGTTACATGCAGGGAAACACATTCCTCCGTTGAATACAATGATATCTGGCATGCGAGTGGAAGTAATCGTGCAAACATTATAATACAAATACAAAGTGATCTACTGATAAATTCAAATAACCACACTCTCACATCCTATCAACGTGCTTTTATTGCTACAGATATAAGAGTTCGAGCACATTTGCACATTTCCCTGACATATTAAGTCAGTGTACGAAGGCACACAGACATTAAACAGTATTACAGCAGATTAAACAAGAGAGAAAATGTTCTCGTCATTTAAAATTATTGTGCTCTCGTCACGGTGCTTCATATCATCACGAGTCCATTTGTAAATTTGTAATAACTGCCAGCTCTTGTATGGGTAAATTAATATTTCGAACACACAGCTTTTAAAATTAGTCGAATGTTATACAACAGAGTTGAAATAGCCCAAAAAGGGCACAGAATTTGTTTCAGAGACACGAGAGGACCAGCAGGCACAGATGTGGGAAAATGTGGTGACCTTTTGGATATATAAGTTGTGGAAACGTTTACTGCAACAGCACACAATAAATGTAACTAGTCTCCATAACATATATAATGGGTCAAGACTACTATTATAATCTCGACGGTTTACCGCAAAAGCATCGATCATATATTTATTTATACGTTTTGGATGGTATAAAAAGATGGTAAATGCTAGATGAGATTGAAACAAGCATTTATGAGACTGAAAAATTTAGTTTTGTATAAACATAAAAAAGATATGGTGCAATATTTAAGGTAATTAAAACAAAGCAGAGCGAAGGATTAAATTACTAATCGCTTTTTATACATACCAAAACATATTCGAATTAACGTCGAGTTTAACTCGAAGGTCTTTGCAACAGTACAAAGTAAATCTACCATTTCAATAGCTGAAAAATATTTCTACTACGATCCTTCAAGCGAATTTACTTACAAAAATATCATTTAGTCTGTTTCTAGAAAAGGTCAAACAGCTTTTAAATTAGTCACAAAACAAAACCCGCCTATGAACATTCCATAGTTATATATCAAGGATTTATGCGCAGGATTGAATTCAGAATTTACTTTAACATATGCATGTGTGATAATAAAACACCAAGCTAAACAAACATATTGGTATAGGTATATGTATACTAAAAGCTGCCATTTTAATGACCTGATGAATTCCATTAGCTTATGTACATGATACACATTCAATATGTATTATTATGTTGATATGACAGACAACAAACTGTTCTGTTAATTTTGTTGTGTCAATTTAATTAAATCGTTAATCTATGTTATTCACAAATAATGACTTACATTATGGAAACATATGAATATATGACAGTACATTTGTGAAACAATCAACGTGATTTATATAAGAAAATGAAATTATAACTTTACGTCATTCATCCGACGAATATTGAAAATGCACGATTTCACTAATTCTGTGTGATGAATTTTTCAAAGTCAGAAGAAACTTATATCTGGACGTTCATATTTAACATATTTATCATTATCGTATCAAACAAGATTTTAAAGTCATTTCATTTTAAAATCTCCGCCATCATCAACCATTTACATTTTGGTTTATAAATTTCAAACAATTGCACAAGTTGGACCTTGAGAATAATAAAAAAAGAATACTAATTCAATTACATTCTATAATCATCACATTTATGTTTAGTTAAAGGTTTAAAGTCACATAAATAGAAAGTGAATGAGACAGAAAACATTACCAAATTTAAGTTATTAAAGAACCTGGAAGGTAGCTTCACAAAAGCATACAAATAACAAAGGAAAGGAAAACTAGGATACGATCAACGTGAATCACTGCGAAACGTTTACAGAGGCGTAGCTGCGGGTGGAGGAAGAGGGGGACAGATGTCCCCGGCCGCCAGACTAGTGTGGGCGCCAAAATGGGCTTTTCAATAGGTTGTATGTGGATTTTTTTCTGCAAATAATGGGTTTCAGAGTTGATGGGAGGGGGGGGGGGGGGCGTAAAAATGAATCTTGTCCCCTTGCTTCAAACACTCTATCTACGTCTCTGAACGTTCACAGCAATTTAAAAAATACGTGAAAGGGGAACATTCAAATAAAGAGCGTAATATCGCCCGATGATAATCACATAATCTGAAAGAAATTAAACACTGTCAAAAAACAATATATATTATTTGTTAGGTAGTTTTGTAGCCGTTTTAGGCATCTTTTAGGCAATAAAGCTTTGTTTTCTTTCCAGAAACCTCAGCCCATTTGATTTGTTTTCTCTCCAGACAATAAAAAAAATTAGACGAGCTAAGACAAACGTTGCAAACTTTGATACTTATGATGCAGCACATTTTAGCATTTTCATTCACCATATCTTTAAAGAATGTGTTTAAGATGTCCAGATAATACGATCAAACATGTGCATTGATACAATTGTAATGTTAATTTTTGCACCTTTACATAATTAATTCTCAGTTGACTACCTTAGAGCAAATGGAATGTTAGCTGACACAAGTGTTAACCTTATATTTGCACAAGTAACATCGAATATACAATGTTAAAATGCAAATGACTACATTAAATCTCAACGCCAAATGGCTACCTTTGGATAAAAGGTGCAGCCAATGTCTGTCGAAAGAAAACCATTATAAACACAAACTACTGCGTAACATTAAGCTCTGATTACACTTTTGCCTACATAATACTTTTGAAAAATCTCCCCAGGTTTAGAACTGGTCCGCCTTTAGCAATAAATACAGCGGATCAATCCCATTTCGTTTATCCAGTTCACAATCAACTACCTGATAGAAAATGGACTTTTACCTGACAAAAATTGTTACTCGATAAAACTACGCTATTTCCTCTTAGTTAATTGGTGAAAAGGCTCCAAGTATTGTCCTAGAAAAAAAAAGACTTTATGCGGAGCGACAACATTACAGTGTCCATCAGGGAAAAACATATATCAACATCTGTACAAAAAAAGGAATACAAATATATTTGGTCATGAGTACTGAAAAGGTTTGGGAAATGCATACAGAGCTGGATACAGCGTATGAATTGGCTAGGGGCAGGTACTTATCTCACCAAACAAAATGCCCACTAAACATCAACAAGGAAAACTTAAACCAAAACAATTTCCTTGTGTATATGTTGTTTTGCAAATGGGTTTATCAGACATAATTACATGTGGAGTTGCTCCACAAGCCTTTATTTCTGTTAGTACTGTTCTTAATTTAACGAATACGTTGCCAAAAGAGAGAATTATCGATGTTGCATCCAAGAGAACTTTGACAAATTATGGACGAAATAGTTCAAACATTGTCATGATTTTATGCAAATAAGGCAGTGAATCTAGTTGCAGAACGTTTTATAACTCCGCAAAAAGAACGGACACGATTATAATGTGAAACGATTACACAACAAATTGTATATACACAGAAGCAATGAAATATTTATTTAACAATGTTATTGCATATAATTTAAATAAAGAGGTGCACATACAATATTTTATAGATCGGGTCATTGTCAATTAAAAACGTACCTATCTATACACAGAAAAGAAAAGATTGTGAAATGAATTTGTGGTGTCTGATAGTCGGGTACATACTAATAATTATCAGAAACAAGTCTTTTAAAATAACACATTCATCAAGTGATTCAACTGAACATTTTGAATTATGCTATGGTTTTACGTATTATGTTTAGTGCAAAAATTATTTAATTGTAAGAGGAAGAACAAATCCAAAATGATAAATTATCACAAGTCAATCAACTTGAAAAAATTCACCTGAAACATATAACGAAACGAAACAGGGACGGGATAATCATCAATCGTCTGTATTTCTAAATTTTGAAAGACAAATATGACTAAAACGACAATACAACTGATAAGTTTAAAGGAAATTAAATAATGACTGTTAATCTGATTCTAATGCAATCACGATATTTACAAATTGTTTCTCGATCAGATAACAAAATAAAATCTACAACAAGATAACTTCCTTGAATGACTTTGGCACATCTAAAAAACCATTCCACACAAAAGTCATCATACATTAAACCACAATCAATTTATATGTGCGGAATTAATTTATGTTATAGGTCAAACAAAAATGAGAGAAACCAACACACTTTTTTTATATGACATGGGGCAAAGTACAATACTAAGCTCGTTTTCCTTAGGCAGCTGTCGGAAACTTAATACTCTCGACTACTGAGATAGCATCAATCACCACTAGCATGATGTTTGAACGAAACTGCTTAACCCCACAGATGCTTGCAATGCAGAACATTATTTGTATTCAGTCTCCTGCATGTATCTCCTTCGAGATCTAGTTTCCCAGAGTGAGGAGTTATGTTATTCCAATAACGATGATTATGATGACAACCACCTTGATGGCTTTATCACATCAGTTTGGAACCAAATAATAATTTTATCTGGATTCAATGAAGGAAAATATTTCGGTTTGGACGTTTTTGTCATCCTTGGTATATGTATGTGTGGTATATTATCTTCTGAATCAAAATCCCGTCACCGTTAAGATACGAGTGGTTATCTCATTCAGAATCCCGTCACCGTTAAGATACGAGTGGTTATCTCATTCAGAATCCCGTCACCGTTAAGATACGAGTGGTTATCTCATTCAGAATCCCGTCACCGTTAAGATAGAGTGGTTATCTCATTCTGAATCAAAATCCCGTCACCGTTAAGATACGAGTGGTTATCTCATTCTGAATCAAAATCCCGTCACCGTTAAGATACGAGTGGTTATCTCATTCTGAATCATAATCCCGTTACCGTTAAGATACGAGTGGTTATCTCATTCTGAATCATGATCTCGTCACCATTAAGATACTTGTGGTTATCTCATTCTGAACTCCGATGGGGTATTTGCATATCTTTTTCTCTTATTGACCAAGGTAAAGTAATTGACGAAGATAAAGAATTTGTTTTGATAAATTAAGTCTGTACGAGATTGCTTACCAGACCACATATCGGATAATCCCTCCATTAACTCTCCCGCAAATGCAAGCATGATCGTTGATGTATCTTTAAAACAAAGACTGATAACCCTATAATATAACTACTGACAGGAATCAAGCAATATAAGCTCATTGACAGTCAAGAAACAGTTTCTTTCTCCATATATATATATATATATATATATATATATATATATATATATATATATATATATATATATATATATATATATATATATATATATATATTGTTTTATATTATATAAGGTAAATATAAATATAAGGAAATGATGAAATGCTTATACTTTTCACCAATGTTGGATTTAGGGAACGGTGCGGTTTGGATGATATTAAGTTAAAATCCCACTTAAATACAATGAAGTAATTATTCTTGAAGAATTTAATCTGCAAGAAAAAATTCTTAGCAAATACGGGTATGATTCACAATTCACAATAGATGCATGTGTGGTTACGTTGACTTAATGAAAGCGATTCGTTTGTTCCATTCCTACCACTTTAGCATTTGTTGTTCTCAAGGTAAATTCGCACTGCAAATTAACTTTTGAAATAGTTACCAAAACAACAACATAAATCTATTCACAAATAAGGAAAATCAGGTATTAAATAGCAATTGCTGTACATAGTTGGCTATGAGCTTTGTCAATGCTCTAAATTTATTTCGTTTATATTTGAGAATTGCCTTTTTTCAGACCCTGGTATAAAACCTGGAACCGGTGGAGGAATGCAGTTGGGCCTATCTAGTTTACAAGAAACATTCCTGCCACATCCATGTATACCCTCTGAACACATCTGTTTACATACAAGTTGCGTGGATGGACTTCAAACAGGTCCAGGAGGATGTCAGTATTGCGCATGCGCAATAAAGCATACAGGTTAGATATAATGTACTTCTCTTTTCCACGTAATGCAACTGAATCTTTGAAGTGTGTCATAACGACCTAAAACGTCTCTTTTAATATCTGCAGGTATTGTTATATATACGAACATATACAAATAATAATAATAATAATAATAATAATAATAATAATAATAATAAGGACTTTGTATAGTGCCTAATCTTTAGAAGCTCTTAGCGCTTTCCAACATATGACTGCAAAAACCAAAAAAAAAAAAAAAAAAAACAACAAACCCCCCCCCCTCCAAAAAAAAAGAAACAATGAAATTAGAAAATATATAAAATGCTGAAAATATTTAAGGTAGGACACATATTAGGTCTTTATGTTTACGTTTGTTCTTGCAGTCGAAGAAGGTGACTTTTAAGAGCACTCTTGAAAGGAATTACTGTGTCGTTATGTCCAATTTTAATGAACAGTTCAATCCGCAATCATTCCGCTGTTTTTATTTAATACATTTGTCCGGCTTATTTTATTGCACATTTGATATGTTTGGGAGCTGTTTTAAGTGAGCATTTTTAAAGTCATCTTGCATGATCCATGGAAATATATTAGTTAAACAAGCCTGCTTCAAACTTAAGTGTTTACATCTGTGGGGGTTTGTTTGGAATGTGTTAACCTGGATTAATAGCTGTAGTTGTGTGTGTGCCTCCATAGTTTCAGACAGACTAGATACCTCTACTTTTTAAACCGCCAATCATTCCGCTGTCTTTATCGCCAACGTTATTAACTAAATTTGTTGGGCTTATTTTGTTGCACATTAAAGAAGTTTGAGGGTTTGGTTTCAGGGAGCGTTTTTAAAGTTTCTTGCATCATCTATGGAAATATATTAGTTAATAAAACTTTAGTAGACCAAAACGCTATTAACCCTTTTCTAAACTTTTTTACAGATACGCCGGCAACAAAAGAAACATCCACTGTTCCTTCCGATATTAATAAGCTACCTATATCAACCATGCCAATTATTTCAGTAAATCTCACATATATTAATAGTCACGTAACGTCTACAACTACAACCCAGGGAGTTCCAACGACCAAGAAGGTGTTTAAAAATCCGTGTATTCTCTCCATGAACACATGTGACAAAGACTGTGGCGAACACTATGTAAAGGGTCCAGAGGGATGCGAATATTGCTTATGCCAAACCATGCTTAATATACCAACAACAACTACAGGTTATACACTAAATTCCGTCTCATTTACCATTGCACATTGCCATTTTCGTCACATAATTACCTTTCGCCAGCATTATAATTGTAAATTCAAAGGAAATGATGTGATATAACCTTACATGAAACTATTCAAGTATATAATGTATTTCATGTCTTAGTAAAATTAATGCAATTTGAGAATCGGGTAATGTTAAAGATGCTGCATCCAAACAAAAATCAAACCGTTAAAGCCATGGACCTGCAAACTGTATAGCAGCACTAAACTAATAAAGAGCGCTCAATCAAGCAGGGTTTTACCAACTTTTAGCAAATGTTTAAAGCTGTGTCATAAAACGTTAACAGCATCTCGAGCAACGGATGATTAAATTGAAGGTGTAAAGTTCACACAAACACAGGAAATAAGAGTGCTTCAGCCATGAACCGATGACGCATCTATCGGTGTATGCAGGTCGCGTTATCTTAAAGAGCACAAACTAAAGCTTTAATAATAAACAGAGGCGTAGCTAGGGGGTGCAGGGGGGTACATATGTCCCCGGGCGCCAAGGTACAAGGGCGCCAAAATGAGGCTTACAACGTTACATTATAATAAGCAAACAAAGGTAATAAATCGGTCACATGATCGCTGTGGCGCCAATTGTATAGTTCGTCCCCGGGCGCAAAATATCATAGCTACGCCTCTGATTATAAATAGACTTGATGAAAGTGATATTGGAAAATGTCATTTTATTGCTGGAGTTTAAAATAGAAATTTCATTTTACAAAACAGGAACAAGTTTTAAGAATATTTATTAGAATAAATGCCATACATGACTCAATTAATATCTGAAACAAGATAAAGACCTGAAATAGTATGAAGTTGTTTTCAACTGTGATATTGATTTAATATTATTCTCAGTATCTGTAACTGAAAACGATTGTAATCCATTATACTACATCATTTCATATTAGCATAGGTGACAAAGTATGGTATTTTTGATAATTGCAATCAATTTATTTAAGATAAAACTAATACATGCAATTTGTTGCAAAGATAAACCACGTGTGACATATACTATGTAAGCATAAGTCACATGGCCTTCATTAATATTGCTCAATGTTAGAAAAAAGTACCATACGTTGACAAGGGTATAAAATTTTTCTGTAGTTTAATGATCGTAGGATAGAGACCTGCAAATATACATTAACTATATGAGACGATTTGTATTCAGCCTTATTACTATCTGTTAACACCAACATATGTATGTCGGTCGGGCATTCGATTTTCAATCAGCCTTGTTACTATCTGTTAACAGTAACATAGGTCCTTAAAAGCCATGTTAAAGCCTGGTTATATGTGAGTCAGCAGTTTTCCGCGGGGAGGGGAGCACACATGTAGGGATAGTGAAATCCAGAGAGGCGGGGGCATGTTCGAGGAATTTTGCTCACGTTCAAAATAGCAAAACTGACACCAAAACATAATTTATCTGAAATATATCATACATACCTGCCGAATTTCACAAATATTCAAACATTATAAAATTGTCATAATCTGATTGTGGCATGCCAGGTAAACAAGGTGTGTCTGAGCTAAATATATCATCTGTATTACTAAATTTCGCTCGAAAATGGCCGCTTATCTCATGCAGCTACGGTTTTCAATCTGGTCTGGAACTGTTGAAATAACCAAATATGGCTTATATAATCCAAGTGAAAGGTCAACGAACACATACGTATTCCGAAAGAGACGTTCAAACATCATATACACATAATATTACCATATATATATATATATATATATATATATATATATATATATATATATATATATATATTGTTATATATATTGATGTACAATTTACTTTAAGAAACACAAATAGAGATATTTTTTTAATTTGTTTCCTTATAGGGACGAGCTATGTTAATTACTGAATTGCTGAATTGTTAGTTGTATCCCGGTTCCTAGGACATCGTTGTGAAAATATTTACTGTAACATTTGGACTGTCATATAAGTCATTCATCCGAGAAAATAAATTTTTCAAGTATTTACTTAGTTTTTATAAAATATTTCATATCTATTGTTTTTGAAAAACATTTTTCAGCAGTGGTCAATCAAACGGAGTTGCCAGTTGACCGAGACGCCATGTTGAAGGAGGCGTGTGACATAGCTAGGACCATCTGCCAGACGAGATGTCCACACGGCTTCCATACCAAAGCTGACGACTGCTTCTTCTGCGAATGTGCAGACGACAGTGGACAACTTGGTAATTTCTAAGGTTTAGACTTTTTGTCATAAATCATCTGTGGAACGGGGATTCGGTATGGTGTAGAAATATATATATATATATATATATATATATATATATATATATATATATATATATATATATATATATATATATGTCTATAAGCGATTTATACCAATTTATGCCAATATCTTACGTTACTTGAGTGTTTTTATGTTAAGCTACAACTATTAAAACCTGTGCTAAAAATCTGTAAAATAGCTTGATAAAGATGTTTCTGGTACATTCATTAATTAAAAATAGTCCCTGTTTTCCAGTATATTAATGTATGTAAAGTAACTGAATGGCTTTTTTGGCGAGGAGAGTGGTAACGTTTCTAAGTCCTTTAAAACGCTTTATTACTAACACCTTAACCAGTGCTAGCGGGTTGGGGAACGTCCCACGGTGTTGTCAAATGCAACAGTCCACCACACCCGCTGGCAATCGATTTATAAGGGAAAGTTCACTCTGCTTTCGATAATCACTAAGTTCCATGTTCCACTGAATTACTCTTTCTGTTTGATTTATCTCGGTTTGTTTTCAAATGCAGATACAAGATTTGCCTCAGTCACTAAATAATTTAATTTTATAAACATTTTTTTTAAAAGAGAAAATTAGAATCTAACCGAAAAAATGATTTAAATATTAAAATACATTTTTTCTGATAGTACAAGAAAGTGATATCACTATATTCATCATATCATATGGTGATATCACTATATTTATCATATCATATGGTGATATCACTATATTTATCATATCATATGGTGATATCACTATATTTATCATATCATATGGTGATATCACTATATTTATCATATCATATGGTGATATCACTATATTTATCATATCATATGGTGTTTGCACCTTTTTCCATATTTACTGATTGTCAGTATACCGTAATCAAAGGTATTATATATATATATATATATATATATATATATATATATATATATATATATATATATATATATATATATATATATATATATATATATATATATATATATATATATATATATATATATATTAATAAACATATTGTAATCAAATACTTGCAAATGTGCATTGCTTTCATGCATAAATTTCCTCTTTATCACTTTTCAGGCAATGGTTTCTCGTTAACACTCCCAAAACCATGTGTCAAAGGACTGCATTATTGTGAACTGTTGTGTCTCAATGGCTACTGGATGGGACCAGGGTCATGTCAATATTGCGCATGTCGAGTGTAAATGTATCAAATATTCCATTAAATATATTGAATTGCACCGGAACCAAATTCATCTGAAATTCTAGCATAAGTTGCAATATTGTGTAATGTAAAGTCCAGTGATGGAACAAAATGATTCAATAATATTTCATCCCGGATGAAGTACCCACCCTCATATTATAGTTAATTTTGGCTTTCAAAGCATAAATGATATGATATGCCCCTGATATGAGCGGGCAAAATATAAAAGGGTACAATTATGTAGTATCCACTGATCCCAAAAGGGGACATGACTCAACGGCTTTATGACGTAATAGAAGTAGATGATGTTACATGATCATATGTTAGAGTCAAATATTTGTTTTAGAAGCTTCTCATATTGTTTGACCTTTTAACCCAATCCAAATGACAAAATTCAAGAGCTGGAACGGAACAATAATAGACAAGACTGTGATATCATATTTGATAACAGTTTCATTTGTGAAGTGGACTGATTAAAGAATTATTAAATATCGAAATAAAGTAACCGGATGTGTACAATTATTGAACCCCAAGACCATTCCAATTATATATCCTAAGGGAGAACCCAATGGTCCATGCAACAATTTAACCAAAGGGACAACTCCATGACCCATGCACCGATATAATCAAAGTGACGACCCGATGGTACATCCACCTATATAACCAACGAGACAACTTCCTGGCCGATTTAAAGATAAAATCAAAGAGACCATCTCATTTCCCATGCACTGATACAATCAACCTAATGCCTCATCCAATGTTATAACCAAAGGGACATCCCGTTGACCACTCAGTGATATATCCAAACGGACAACCCCATGCCCATCCAATAAGAAAAGCAAAAGGACAATAACGTATAGGGATAATGCCGTTTTTATCACACAATATCATAAGTTTGTAGTAAATTAGTTAAAATGATAATTAGGACATAAAAAAAACAAAATGAAGACGTTCACTAAAAATGCTTGTGATGATCTAAACAATATTTACATTTTAGAAGTTATTACTGAACATACATAAGCAAAAACAAGATATATAGAAGAATAACAAACAAGTTCAGAGCTGTCTCCTCATTAACAATATTTAATTTAACAATGTGGACAACGAGAGTAGAGAAGGCAAAATATTGCACACAAAAAATGGAAAAGCTAGAATACATGCACTATTATAATAATATCAAGCAGTATACTTTCAGTTTGGTGTTAATTGGGGTTTGATGGAGTGGAGGTGAAGGGTGAAGGGTGAAGGTCATGTGGATTGTAGCAACTCAATACGTACCATATAGTTTGCAAATTAGTATACAAACACAAATAGTGATTGAGTAAATCCCTCAGATACTCTCTTGTACTTTTGGACCGCCTTACATGTATCCAAGCTGACCAAAACCTATTGCAAGGGGTTTAATAAGCAATGGCGAAGTTATGTCTATATATAGAGAGACGATGTTCCAATTGTTCTGTTAATATAGTAAGATAGTTTGTACAGTCTACGAGAAAATGCTTTGAGGTTTCTTGTTAACCCCATTGTTAACACCCATTGTTATCTTAACAGTATTTTTAAAAACAATGAAATCGTATAATTAGCTAACAGACAGGACGATGTCGTGTGTGTTTAGTTTATTCCAATCTCACACATTAATAACAGATTCGAACATGTTCCATGCACATGACAAAGGGCTGTTCAGAATTTCGAAACGATGATACGATTCCAAAAAGTACTTTATCGGTGAATTATAACACAATGTTATATATATATATATATATATATATATATATATATATATATATATATATATATATAGTTTCCACAGGAATGAAAATACATGTGAGGAGACAAATCTGTGCTCTAATTGTATTCACAATTACAGTAAAGACATAGTAACAGTTAGGAACATAATGTTCTGATGTAGACATTTAAACAACATATTTTTTATAGCGGACACAGCATCCTGTATTCTTCTGGGTTAAGAAGATTATGGACAGGAAGAATGTCGTAGGCGCATAACCATGATAAAATACACACAGTAACGTGAGGGTATAGAAATGATTTCAATCAGCGGAAATGAGATCTACTTTATTTGAAAAAATCGCACTCTACATATTAATCCCAAGTGAATGTTTTGACGGCTAGGAATACAAATTCTTCTATCTCGAGGTGGATACTTGTGACTAAGCTAGAAGCGGAACATATCACAAGTCAACTATATGTGGCTTACTGACACTGAAGTGTAGATAAAAACCAGAAGAACACAACGCACTAAATGCATGATCTCTATTTTAAGGTTCCTATGATTTTTATTGCGAATATGGATATCAAGTACTTTGTTGTGATTTTCGCCTCTGGTAAGTTTTCTTCGTACTTTTAATCTGAAACGCTAGCAAATTTAAAATTGTTATAAATATATAATGTCAAGCTCTTTATCAATCGTCGTGTTTGGGTTAGTATTTAGTACATGATAGCGATGATAAAGGACGATGTGTGACTTATTTCGTCTTCGTAATGTACCTTTAACAGATATATAGACAATGTGTCAGTTGTTGAAATTAGAACGCATCCACTAGTCTTTGACTATATCCTTTGATGTTAACAGTTGCAAAATACAATTTGTTATTGAATTAGATACCCATAATCCTCTTTGCGTTCTCGTAGCTGCGCTAACTAGCATAACGTCACATAAATATACATGTATATGTTGCCCTGTCTAATATGCATGCCAAACAGCTACAAAAAAAAAATAAGTCTCCGTTGATGAGTCGAATATGTGGAGACCGGGAGACATATTATTTTCTATTTAATGTGACAAAGAAGGCGAATTTCTGCCACCAATTATTTCAGTCTGATATTTTATGAAACCAATTTGTTTTAATATAGGGTGCTCATTTCGAATACTTATTGAACCTATTACGTGGATATTGAAATTACGTTTATTTTCGGAGTAGCGCTCACCTCATTTTAAGTAAAATAAACTCTTTTCTTGCTTCAGTCAGTAATAATAGACATATACGAGTTCCCAGCCACATTTGTGGGTATTATTGTTCTATTGTTTTACTGGGCAGTCCTGTTAATTTCAATTTTCGGTACAGCAAACAAGTTGCTATTAATGCAGTTTTGTAATTTGCCCCTCCCGTATTACTTACATTTCATTATGTGTGACCATTGTTTTGAATTTAAAAGACAAAATACATCAGGGCTAAAAATCGGTAACCCCATCTTTGTCCTAACACTCAGTTTGGGGCTCCGCTTAATAATTCAATACAAACATATTTAAAAGACAAAAATATGCTACAAGGACGACATGTATTGTACGTTTAAGCCACGAACTGTTTTAACAACTATACGTAGAAATTAAAAACGATGGATTAATGATAATGGAGCAAGCACAATGTAAAAAAAAATTGGTAAATCAATTAAACTGGGATGCATGGATGGCAACAGCTGTAACTAGAATATTAATTTGAAATATTTACTTGATAAACTTCTGGCGTGTTTAGTAACATGATTATACAGATATTTCGTCTGCTCTCAGACAAACTGTTGTCTTAATGCTCAATGTCATTACCTAGTAATGAAGTCTTTAATCCGTCCAACAAACAATAATACGAATCTAAAATTAATTGACATTAAAACATTTGTTAAATTACCCTTTATCAGGATTGCAGTATATAAATGGAGAAACGAACGTGATTGATATTAGCTATCAGTAGATATCGGATAACCTGCAATAATTACAGTGGTAAAACATTTGAATACTGGAGACATATGCCAGCTGATAAAATAAATAAAATGTGAACATATGTAAAAAAAAAATTAAAAAAAATGATTTGACTTAATTTTGTTTACAAGACAGCTAAGGAAAAGGATTATCTAGGCTAAATAACAAAAGCTCGACAATTGGTGAAAAAGGATTGATTTACTTTTGGTTACATGACAGCTACGGGAAAGGAATACCTAGGCTAACGAACAAAAGGTGGACAAGTGGTGAAAAAGGATTGATGTACTTCCGTATACAAGACAGCTATTGGAAAGGAATATCTAGACGAAATAATAAAATGTGAAACAGTGGTTACAAAGGATTGATTTACGTCTGTCTGCAAGACAGCTACGGGAAAGGAATATCTAGACTAAATAATAAAATGTGAAACAGTGGTAACAAAGGATTGACGTGCGGCTGTCTACAAGACAGCTACGGGAATGGAATAGCTAGGCTAAATAAAACAAATATGGACAAGTGCTACAAAAAACTGATTTACTTTTGTTTGCAAGACAGCTACAGGAAAGGAATATCTAGGCTAAATAAACACAATGCTGACAGGGGATAAAATAGATGAATTTACTTTTGTCTGCAGTACAGCTTCTGAAAAGGAATATCTAGGCTAAATAAATACAATGCTGACAACTGATAAAATGGATAAATTTAATTTTGTCTGCAAGACATCTTCGGGAAAGAAATATGTAGGCTAACCAGAGTACCAGGTATTATCAAGTATGCCTTTAAGGTGTTCGGGTACAAAATAAATAATTACTCAGTTACCGAGTCTGTTTAAACAGCTCATTACGCTGTAAAAACTTTCTTTGCAAAATTAAATTTAGAACTTTAGGGATTACCGGTATGACTGAGATGAAAACATTACAGACGATACGATTTCAACAATATATTTTCAAAGTTAGACTAAACGATGCCGTTCGTCTAGATGTGAAATATTGGTAATCTAGTTGTATGGTAATGAAAACAGCTAGCATAGCGCGTAACTTAAAAACCTCAATAACTGGTATTGAGCTAGAGCTAAATTTTAGACTAAGTACTAGCCCAGTCAATAGCGAAAACTGATAAAATGGAGAATATACGAATAGAGCAACGAAATGTAGCAATTATTACACTTGTCACTTTCAATGGTTGTTGAAACCTTTCTGCTAATGATGAATGGTTTTCTGGCTTTCTTTTCTTGCTTTATTCTCTAAAGTTATTCTCCTCCTTTGGTAAATGTCTTTCTGTATTCTTTTCTTGCAGTGTTTCGTAACATGTCATGCAATTCATGTTGCATGTGGTTTCATGATGATATTTTTCTTTATGTCCATTCAATGTGCCATATTGTTCAAGGTTTCACTCCATCTAATATTAAATATCAATATAACCTCGTAATTGTCCTTTTCGATCCTGCAATGTGATATGCACTGCAGGTGGAGGTTCTATTTTTGGTGATATATATGCTTTAAAATGTCTAATTTTCTTACTAGCTTTAATTCTTTTGTATTATTTTCTTTCGGTTCTATTTCTTTTGTATATTTTGTAAATAGTGCATTCGCTGTATAGTAGGGTATAAAGCTATTCTGAATGGTGTTTCTTGCGCCAGTCAGAAAACATTTCATTATCTACATATTCTAAATAAACAAGAGTTTGTCGCTTCCAGTCTCAACCCCCTTACTGAATTAATTTACAAAATTACAACATTCACGTTTACGTTGCGTTGAGCTTATTTTTTTTATTAAAATCTTATACTTACATCTTTGAATATACTGTGTCCGATGTTCAGGAAAATATTCAGAAAATGAGACAAAATATAATGTTTTAATTTAAATAATTAACATTTTATTTAAAAGAGAACAATCAATTCAAAACTGCGACACTTTGGCTTATCAACTAATACAAGTATGGCATCCTATCTAAACATGCAAAAGAGAAATAGAGCTGTAGTCTTTTTCAACCGGCTGAAATATAAATAAATTATCTTGGGTTATATGGCCTTGTGCTTTACAAATGGGCTACGGTTCAAGCTGATCGTTGGTAATTGGGATACTAATTATGTCCGACCTGCCCGTCGACAAAATAGTCTCATTTGTTTTATTTTATAGCAATGTTCAAGGCTCTAATACTTCAGTTAAACATTGAACTTGATCATTCAATGTTCGGAATATAACATAACTGTGTATACTGCAGATCAAAATCCGATTCTACTGTTTGAGCCTCTTCTTCTACTATGGCGATCATGTGGAGAAACAAACTGCCGTACAACATTTGAAACATTTTTACCCATAAAGAACCTCGCAAAATCGTATTAAAATAACAATGCTTTATTTGCGTTTTTTGTTTGTTGTTCAGTTAGTACTTTAGAAGCACTAAAGGGAAAATTATTGTTTGAATGAAAATTATTTTTCAAGTATTGAAGAAACATTACATGCTAATGTATTTGATTTTATTAGACGAATCTTGACGTAATTGTTTAGTTTCAAGTGTTATTTAATGTTATTGATTTAAAGACGGGTGACACTACAAGTCATGCATACATATAGGCAAATGAATTAAACCATTCTTTATAGCACAAGTATAGATAGTTCTAACAAATTATTTTGTGACACCGTAATATGAAATATAAAGGAAAAGTAGGGAAACATATATGATAAAGAATACAACAGCGTGACAATTTGAATGTTTAAATGGGCGCCAAAATACTTCAAATATTTTAAACTCGAGTATACTAAATACATGGAAATATTTTTATTTTTTTTTTAATTTTATATATAGTATACAAACGTGTGAAAGATGCATGTAGGTCACTATGAACCAGTAGTGATGGATCTGATAACGACAATAAAAAATGATTAAATTTAGAGATAAACATTGTATTACTGTTATCTGTCCAAAATTGATTAAAAATTTTGTTCTACTTCATTAGTAGGCTCCTACTCTCCTAAAGTTTAGATGTGTAACCAAACCAAGTTTTTTGATAAACAAGTGATAATCTTGACAACACAATTCAAAACAATTCAGATTAAGTTTATATTTCATTGACATAGTTTATGTTAATATATGTTCTAACTTAAATCTTAACTATCCGTCTTTATGTTAATATATGTTCTAACTTAAATCTTAACTATCCGTCTTTATGTTAATATATGTTCTAACTTAAATCTTAACTATCCGTCTTTATGTTAATATATGTTCTAACTTAAATCTTAACTATCCGTCTTTATGTTAATATATGTTCTAACCTAAATCTTAACTATCCGTCTTTATGTTAATATATGTTCTAACCTAAATCTTAACTATCCGTCTTTATGTTAATATATGTTCTAACTTAAATCTTAACTATCCGTCTTTATGTTAATATATGTTCTAACTTAAATCTTAACTATCCGTCTTTATGTTAATATATGTTCTAACCTAAATCTTAACTATCCGTCTTTATGTTAATATATGTTCTAACCTAAATCTTAACTATCCGTCTTTATGTTAATATATGTTCTAACCTAAATCTTAACTATCCGTCTTTATGTTAATATATGTTCTAACTTAAATCTTAACTATCCGTCTTTATGTTAATATATGTTCTAACTTAAATCTTAACTATCCGTCTTTATGTTAATATATGTTCTAACCTAAATCTTAACTATCCGTCTTTATGTTAATATATGTTCTAACCTAAATCTTAACTATCCGTCTTTATGTTACTATATGTTCTAACTTAAATCTTAACTATCCGTCTTTATGTTACTATATGTTCTAACTTAAATCTTAACTATCCGTCTTTATGTTAATATATGTTCTAACCTAAATCTTAACTATCCGTCTTTATGTTAATATATGTTCTAACTTAAATCTTAACTATCCGTCTTTATGTTAATATATGTTCTAACTTAAATCTTAACTATCCGTCTTTATGTTAATATATGTTCTAACCTAAATCTTAACTATCCGTCTTTATGTTAATATATGTTCTAACCTAAATCTTAACTATCCGTCTTTATGTTAATATATGTTCTAACTTAAATCTTAACTATCCGTCTTTATGTTAATATATGTTCTAACTTAAATTTTAACTATCCGTCTTTATGTTATATATGTTCTAACTTAAATCTTAACTATCCGTCTTTATGTTAATATATGTTCTAACTTAAATCTTAACTATCCGTCTTTATGTTAATATATGTTCTAACTTAAATCTTAACTATCCGTCTTTGTTTAACCAGTATTTTATACTAAGTTAAAACAAACTGTTAAATATATATTACACAGATATAAAGTATCATTCATAGACATTAGCAAGTGATGTATTATTCTTTGTATTGTTGGACAGTACATGCTTCCGTTTGGTATAATTGATAGTAATACGATGGTCACTTAAACCGGACAACGACAGGTCGTAGTCACAGCATACCAAGATGATATTGTCGTTGTTATCGTTTCCACCAAACACGTGTGATTATTACTAACACTAATACTAGTATTAATGGGCCCCGAGTGGCCGAGTGGTCTAAAGCGGTTTCCGATACGGATCACTGCCGTCTCACCTCTGTCTGCGTGGGTTCGAGTCTAAGACTCGGCTAAAGCAGTAATGTGAGAAAGCTTGCCAGTAGCTTCTCGTGGGTCGGTGGTTCTTTCCGGAGGTTTTCCCGGGTTCTTCCTCCACCAATAATAATGGCCGCCATGTATATCGTGTGCTGAAAAATGGCGTTAAACCCTAAAACAGCAACAACAACAACTAGTACTAATACAGCCACTATTAATATAATTTGGATTATCATTAAAGCGCATCGTCTCTGAGGAACAAACTATATCGGGCTAATGGGATAAAATGAAAATGCATACACGTGGAATCAAATCGTAAGGAAGAATACGAGAGAAAATAAATACGACTTTCCCTACTAGTCATCGAAGCTGAAACAATTTTCAAAATGGCTTTTTCTAGATTGCGTGCTTAATCTTCGAGAACTGTCTCGAATTTAAGATCACGTGATTCGAAAACATTTGCACCGTCGAATACGCGCATCATTGTTTCTGGAACAAGAAACGTTAACTTTGGTCATGTAGCGTTGCAAGTGCATTAGAATTACGTCTATTGAATGCAACGATTTGGCGATATGGAAAACTCGACTGCGCGTATTAGAGAGCTTGATTAATTAGTTTTAAAAATCATTTGATTAGTTTTCTAGAGTTAGTTCAATAAAGCGTTTTCTTGATATGACTCTGATAGCTTTCCGTAGTCGTTAATAGCTGTATATATATATATATATATATATATATATATATATATATATATATATATATATATATATATATATATATATATATATATATATATATATATATATATATATATATATATATATATATATATATATTGTGCAGCTCTATTCTGAATTTTATAAACCTTTTTTTACGTTATTTCAGCTGTTGGTGTCCGCGGTCAAGGATATTCGTTTTTCTCACTCGGGATGGGTCAACAGTCTGTCATGGGCGGTATGTGTCCGCCAAGCTACTGTCCCATAAATTGTCCAAATGGACTGAGACAGGGCCCTAATGGGTGTTCCATCTGCCAGTGTGCACCATCTGCAGAAGGTAAGCCTATGATCTCTACGGTTAATATGGTTATAGTTTCCATTCTATTAGTGCCATTCGTTGCTTTTGAAACTGACTTTTAGAACAAGGTTGATGTATGTGTTGTTTACTTTTCACAAGGTAAACACACACACATACACACACACGCACACACACAATCATCAAAGTTTAAGGGTTGCTAAATAATGACTTGTGCGGCACATGATTTGATATGAGATAATATCATTACACAGAAAATGTGCTGGACGAGATCTACTGCATGGGTGTCCAACTTTGTCATGTGAACGGCCATATTCCAATTTGTTTTTCAATCACGAAACCGGTTATAAATTTGGTATACGTTTTCCATTACCACAGTAGCGAAAGGTCAATAAATTCTGACCCGCAGGCTTGATGTTGGAAACCCCGATTTACTGTAGTGATGTTACAGGAATCACTTTTGTAAATTAATAATTTATTTTTTTCCAGATTCAATCCGTTCTCATTTTCTTCTGCATCATATAGGAGTCTTGTACATCCATGGTGTTGGTGAAAGTCCTGGTGCATGTTTGACGCATTCATTATGAGAAAATAATTAAATAGCCTTAGCTTAACCAACGTATTTTTAAAAAATCAAAGATTCATTTTAGTTTTCCTTCATTATATTTGGTATTTGAAATTCATATACTTACCATGGTTTCTACACATCCAGAATCAATTTTCAGTTTCATCTGACAAAGCTCAAAATTGTTCTTTATAACTTTATAGTTTTGTTGGGAAATTACGTTGCGTTTTGCACTAGGTATTTTATTCCAGACTTAACGGTGCATGCCTATAACAAGTACAGTTTAAGCCGATTCAAATTTTAAAAATGTCGTTTTGACATAGAATTAAAGAAAGCCAACGTAACTTTAAAAAGGATGAACAAATATTTTGACAAAAACATATGAGTTTGAAAAATATTCATGGTTTCAAACAGTTTCTTCTATTGCTGACCAGATTTAAACCTTTTCTCAATTTCTTGTACTTTTGATCTTCTGTTTCATAAAAAACATTGTGTACATTAATTAATTATCATTAATTAATTAATTACATTAATTAATAATCCACAAAATGACATTGTAACCATGGACAAGTTTCTTTATAAAATTACGTCATCGAAACCGTTAAAAATAAATTTCACAGCGCAGTTAATTCAATATTTTCTTCTTCAAATAATGAAATGATTAACTGCCACCATCTTTTCAACCAACCAAGGAGGAGAAATACTTGATCATTTACGTCGTAGCTATATTTGTTACGATCCTACGATACGACTCTTACAAATCTTTGGTGTGTTTTCAGTTAATCTCCCTGGAGGAGATCCGGTGCACCAGGGTGGGGCTAGTATGACGGGTGGAGGTTTTCTCAATTCAGGCAATTACAACAAGCCGTGTATTCTCAACATGCCATGCCCCTTTCACTGTCCACAAGGGTACGCCACAGGGCCAGACGGTTGCCAGTTCTGTATATGTGCCGCTAAACAGCCAGGTATTCTCTATCTGCCGTATTTGCCATGTATGTATGTATGTATGTATGTATGTATGTATGTATGTATGTATGTATGTATGTATGTATGTATGTATGTATGTATGTATGTATGTATGTATGTATGTATGTATGTATCTATGATGGATGGATGGATGGATGGATGGATGGATGGATGTATGTATGTATGTATGTATGTATGTATGTATGTATGTATGTATGTATGTATGTATGTATGTATGTATGTATGTATGTATGTATGTATGTATGTATGTATGTATGTACGCATGCACATATATATGAAGGTATGAGTAGTTTTACAGTATGTATTTTACTCCACTGGCCTCTTTAGAGGATACTGACACCTGTTCTCGCCTCTACTTTCGTGATATACTTGTTTTTTAGAACTGGAAGTAAAGGTACGTGAGGTCGAATGAAGCTTGTGAAAAATGATAAGCGTTATCTTGGTCTAAGTTATCGTACCACTAATATAATTTATTGACATGATGAGCAGAGATCACTTAAATTCTTATACAGCTGTATTATCAATAGAACCATTAGTTGCCGGAAATTCAGTTCGAAGCACTCGACTTTTCTCCTGACCAATACGTAACCGTCTTTGGTGTTGTGGTTGACGATTATGTGGCTGTAGAATCAACCGAAGAAGTGTTGGGTTAACTAGCAGCAGATGTTAACTTCGCTAACAATTTTGCTACACTTTTCAAGGAATATCCGAGTCAAAATGGTGTTACCAAACCCTTGTATGAACTGTAATATGCATGCATGTGTGTGTTAGTGAATGATTGGATAGATAGGTGCGTGCCTGTTTATGATCACAAGTAGGCAAGCTGGTGTGTATGTGTGTAATTTAACTCGAAATCATGTTAAGTTAAAAATTGTTTTATTTTGTATCAAAAATAATTTATATTTATATTTCATTCTTCTATCATATATGTATATGTTTGTATGTAGATCCTAAAAGAAAGGGAACATTCCATGCTCAAAATGAAAATTGTTATAATAAATGCAGTAGACCTGCAATAATATTAATGCACTTTGCATATAATAAAACCATTTCCATTATTTTAAACATTTTAGTTTCAACAACTATCGAACCCATCTTATCGCCGGAGACATTCAACAATCCTTGCCCAGGAATACGTCCCGTATGTGACAAAAACTGCACTTCCTTTGTACGAGGACCACGTGGATGTCAGTATTGCACGTGCCAATCACCACCAGGTACCTTTAAGCTTTGAGAAAATTACAATGTACTGTACATTTAGTCTACCAGGTTCAAGCTATGTTTTGCTCATGCGTTGTGTTCACAATGGCTATGGGTGAGTGACGTTAGTGATGTAATCAATGTATTAGAGAATCGGTTAGATCTGTTTTTTGTTTTTCATGGTTTAACGCCATTTTTCAGCACAATATAGGCTATACATGGCGGCCAGTATTAATGGTGGAGGAAGAACCCGGAAAATCCCTTGAAAGAACCACCGACCCACGATAAGCTACTGGCAAGTTTTCTCACATAACTACATTAGCCGAATCTTAGACTCGAACCCACGCAGACAGAGGTGAGATGGCAGTGATCCGTAACGGACAGCTCTTTATAATCGTTAGATAGATCATAAATTAAGAACATGGCGCGATATCCATAGTAGTCGCTGTTTATGAATTGAAGCAGACTAACGGACTAGATAGGAGGTTGTCGAGTGGGAATCGCCATCTTTATTCGTGCTAAGCGGTTTTCGTTTATGAATAAGTCTACCTTTCTGTTTGATCACTTCTTAGTCAGAATAAGAGAGAGAGAGAGAGAGAGAGAGAGAGAGAGAGAGAGAGAGAGAGAGAGAGAGAGAGAGAGAGAGAGAGAGAGAGAGAGAGAGAGAGAGAGATTCTCTAATATAAATATTCAGATGAAAGGACGATCTAGTAGGTCATTCCGTTCCATTCGTAGTTGTTAATATATAGCTTTAATCACAAGACGGTAGGAGAGTTATGTGTGCAAGTCGATAACTGCAATTTCAGCAGGCACTGCGTCCCGCTGAGGTTTAACTTTAGCAGCCGATTTAATCAAGTACAAATTAAAAATGATTACTAATACATGTGGCCTTGTCTAACAGGAACAATACAATTAAAGAAAGAACAGTAAACATTTGATTGATAACTTAAAGAATATTACAATTTAGAAACTAGTACGGAATTTAGCGGAAAAAAAAAACCCCGCCCAAAACTATAAAGAATTGTCGGAAGCAGTATTACAAAATGCCAAATACTAATTTAATGAGTTAAAATATTACAAATTTAGAATTATTGTATCGATGTATGAAATTATTAAATGTTAAATATTATAATCGAATTTAAAGGCGACTAGCAAGAGTCTGAAGTAATTTTTCAAATTGTGACAAGAAGCAAAATCAAAAAATATTAAAAACGTTTAAATAATTAAACATGAGCATACTTTACAAATTATGTTATAGTTTTTTTTATAATTTTGAGTAGTATTTCTATACCTAGAAGACTCAGTAAGCTTCAAAATAGTTTGTTGTGGAATAAATGTTTGCGTTGCAAAGACATGCTATTCTGTTTTGATGCAAACGCGTAGTGATCGTCCCCGATCCAACATGGTTGTTTAATATCCACAAATACAAATAACACTTACGAGGATAAGTGGAGTTATGCCATAGTCACTAATTCTCGTCATTAAAATCACACACTCACACTCACAAACAAAACATAGGATGAAATGCTGATAGTTGCGAGTCACTCAATAAACAAAGCCGAACCTTACTATCTAACAGCCACACAGCCACACACACACACACACACACACACACGCAACTCATTTGAAAGAGAGCAATTGGAATGTAGATACTGTCACATATAACTGCGATTCGAAACGAATTATTTAGTAGTCAACATCAAACACATATAATCTTTTGTGAAATTGTATATAAATTACATAGTGATTTAGTACTATCACATATAACGAACATTCAAAACAGGTTATTTACAGTTCAAAACCTTAGGACTTAAAAACGAGCTTATGTGAAAGGGGTATGAGATATTTAATACGCAGGAACACTAACACTCGACTTAAAACACAAATACATATATGTCACATTAAACACCCTTTCTTACAAGCAAATAATGGTAGAGAATAGTTATATGTGATGATTACCAACACACAATTTACACGTATTAAATACTCCATGACCTTAAATACATTAGGGCTTTACATGAAACTTTACATAAATAGACATGAAGTGCTCTCAAAAATAATTATCACCAACAGTAGCTATAGCTATTACCACTAGGGCTACTAAAACTGCAGCGCCGACGAACTCAGACTTGCTGACCCCCTTCGGCCTTTCTCATGGCCACATAGGATTTTTTTACAAATATATTTGCAAACATTTGTCTCTAAAATGATTAATTTCTGTTTCATAGGTTTTATTTTTGCGGATTATTGTTTATTTTTAGTCTCTGCTACATTCAGCATAATTTGCCAACTTTATTGTGTATCGTTAACAATTTCTAACCATTTTGTATATAATTATTATATGTTGTCGGATTCCATTTTAATATTCAGCACAATGTTCTGACTTTTACGGGTTGGCTACATTTCTTCAAAACAATGAAAATCTTTTTTAAATTCCACGACAGTTCTGTTATTTTTACATTACGTTTAGTCTAGTCGACAATTTTAACATAATAATCTGAATGTTTTAGTATCACCTGGGCTAAATTCTGTAACAGTTTAGTAATTTTTTTATTCCCTAGTATAGACTGTACTTTTCGATACAATATTATGGCCTGTGTAAGTTAGCTAAATATGTATCAGTTTGGTCATTTAGTTTCAATATTAGGCTCAGCCATTTAACTCTAATGTTGTTGTTGTTTTTTGTAGTCTCTGCTGAGTGTTCTGAAAGTTTAGTAATCTAATGTTGTTTTTTGTAGTATCTGCTGAGTGTTCTGAAAGTTTAGTAATCTAATGTTGTTTTTTGTAGTCTCTGCTGAGTGTTCTGAAAGTTTAGTAATTTAATGTTGTTTTTGTAGTCTCTGCTGAGTGTTCTGAAAGTTTAGTAATCTAATGTTGTTTTTTGTAGTCTCTGCTGAGTGTTCTGAAAGTTTAGTAATCTAATGTTGTTTTTTGTAGTCTCTGCTGAGTGTTCTGAAAGTTTAGTAATCTAATGTTGTTTTTTGTAGTCTCTGCTGAGTGTTCTGAAAGTTTAGTAATTTAATGTTGTTTTTTGTAGTATCTGCTGAGTGTTCTGAAAGTTTAGTAATCTAATGTTGTTTTTTGTAGTCTCTGCTGAGTGTTCTGAAAGTTTAGTAATCTAATGTTGTTTTTTGTAGTCTCTGCTGAGTGTTCTGAAAGTTTAGTAATCTAATGTTGTTTTTTGTAGTCTCTGCTGAGTGTTCTGAAAGTTTAGTAATCTAATGTTGTTTTTTGTAGTCTCTGCTGAGTGTTCTGAAAGTTTAGTAATTTAATGTTGTTTTTGTAGTATCTGCTGAGTGTTCTGAAAGTTTAGTAATCTAATGTTGTTTTTTGTAGTCTCTGCTGAGTGTTCTGAAAGTTTAGTAATTTAATGTTGTTTTTTGTAGTCTCTGCTGAGTGTTCTGAAAGTTTAGTAATCTAATGTTGTTTTTTGTAGTCTCTGCTGAGTGTTCTGAAAGTTTAGTAATTTAATGTTGTTTTTTGTAGTCTCTGCTGAGTGTTCTGAAAGTTTAGTAATCTAATGTTGTTTTTTTGTAGTCTCTGCTGAGTGTTCTGAAAGTTTAGTAATCTAATGTTGTTTTTTTTGTAGTCTCTGCTGAGTGTTCTGAAAGTTTAGTAATCTAATGTTGTTTTTTGTAGTCTCTGCTGAGTGTTCTGAAAGTTTAGTAATTTAATGTTGTTTTTTGTAGTCTCTGCTGAGTGTTCTGAAAGTTTAGTAATCTAATGTTGTTTTTTTTGTAGTCTCTGCTGAGTGTTCTGAAAGTTTAGTAATTTAATGTTGTTTTTTGTAGTCTCTGCTGAGTGTTCTGAAAGTTTAGCAATCTAATGTTGTTTTTTTTTGTAGTCTCTGCTGAGTGTTCTGAAAGTTTAGTAATTTAATGTTGTTTTTTTTGTAGTCTCTGCTGAGTGTTCTGAAAGTTTAGTAATCTAATGTTGTTTTTTTTGTAGTCTCTGCTGAGTGTTCTGAAAGTTTAGTAATTTAATGTTGTTTTTTGTAGTATCTGCTGAGTGTTCTGAAAGTTTAGTAATCTAATGTTGTTTTTTGTAGTCTCTGCTGAGTGTTCTGAAAGTTTAGTAATCTAATGTTGTTTTTTTTGTAGTCTCTGCTGAGTGTTCTGAAAGTTTAGTAATCTAATGTTGTTTTTTTTGTAGTCTCTGCTGAGTGTTCTGAAAGTTTAGTAATTTAATGTTGTTTTTTGTAGTCTCTGCTGAGTGTTCTGAAAGTTTAGTAATTGGAGCATCATGTTTAGTCTTTGCAATTGTACTGTTTAATGAGTTCACTTTCTTGGTCACATATATTTGCAGTATTAGTAATATGGATGTTGGTGAGTAAATACCGATGATGGAAAGTAGTTATATGTGTTGGTCATTTGATGTCCGTGGTGGTCAGCTACACAGTGTGTTGGTCAGCAGGTGTTATTTTATTATTTTATTGAGAAAAAAATGTGATCAATAATATCATTGTTAAATTCCCTTTCATCGCAAGCAATTCTAAAATCTTAATTCTATAGATGTTTTTAGCATTACCGTTCGCCTTGGCATCGTACAGGCTTTTAAAAACGGTAAATGAAATAAATTATTGAGCTAAATTTAGTAACACTGAATTAATAATGTAATTAGAATTTACTATACAAATTTAAATCTTATTTGGCTTCTCATTTTCCTTCTGTGAATCGACTTCCTTCCTCTATTTCTTCAT
Organism: Unio pictorum; assembly: GCA_030141615.1. Lineage (NCBI taxonomy): Eukaryota > Metazoa > Mollusca > Bivalvia > Unionida > Unionidae > Unio > Unio pictorum. The sequence continues at coordinate 129,616 of JARLTB010000149.1, read as the reverse complement.
TCAATCCAGTTCACTGGAAGATTAAATAATCATAACAGTTATAATATATTATGTCGATAATTGATGGATTACGGTATTTACGCTGTCGCTTCACATCTGAAACTATCCAAAAACTGAACACAATAACGAATAATACATGTATGCAATACAAAATACTTATTGTATGCAAGTACTCTAAATACTCAAGAATAAAGAGGCAGACATGTCATAACATACTACAAATGCTCTCAATGTGGATGATAAACTGAATATCATCACATTAACACTGTCCCATCATTAGCGGTGTGAATTTGTAAATAAAATTGTATAATACACATTTCATTTACTAGGTACATTAAGAACCTTTATTTAGCCAAATTGATTGAGATTTTTAGGTGCTGTTTGTGGTTGTAGACAAAGGAAAAAATGCCCATCTACATTTTCCAAGTGTACAAAACCCATTGAAAAATTAGCAATGGCACCATATCCTACAACTGTCTCAGTATCTGCTTTATATAGCTCACATAGAATTCTGTAAATTGGTAAACCCGGAGAACAAGTGCATTCCAACATCTGCAACGTTACCGTTGGTTCTGGTCTGGCATAACCTACATCATGCCAATTACGAGAGAGAGAGAGAGAGAGAGAGAGAGAGAGAGAGAGAGAGAGAGAGAGAGAGAGAGAGAGAGAGAGAGAGAGAGATGAACATAAGTTAAACTCCGGAATATAGTCATGCCGATATAAATTTAAATTTAAGTATTTTCTGATGTTGTTTCGCTTATATTTCATTGAGTTGGTTTATTTGGAAATCATATGAATGACCAAGTCCGCTTTTATAATCTTAATTCCAGATACAACGCCTCCCAGCGAAATGTCTAAAGAGGACGCATGCGCTGTAGCCCATACGAAATGCCAGCTGAATTGCCCCAATGGCTTCATGACGGGCACAGATCAGTGCGATATATGTATTTGCAAAGATGATATTTACGCATTCGGTATGAAACACATATCAAAATTGCAAGAGGAAAAAAATTAATCATATCAATAGAAATAATAATATAATGATCTTTCATATTTAAAGTATTTGGAATCTAATATATCTGAAAATGTTGTTTTTATTTTTTATGATTTAATTTCGCTTCTTTATTGATGCATGGTTATTCATATTTAAAGACGTAACCTACTTCCTTTACGTTTAAGATTCCTCAAATATTTATAACATTAGCTAAATTAATAATTTGGTTTCTTTTCATTAAAACTAGGGACAATTCAAATCGAACAATGTGTAATGTTTAGATCGTCATCTTTTCTTTACAGTAAATGTACCCATTGAAAGACAACCAATAGTGCGCCTCACCAACCCTTGTGTGCAAGGACTGGATCACTGCATGATTGTGTGTGCGAGCGGCTACCTCAGTGGACCTAGGTCGTGCCAGTACTGCGCCTGCAGCGAATAATTTAAATCTAATATTTGGCTTACTTGATTGATTGAACGCTTACTTTTCACGGACATTTTAATTTCATTTCATTTAGATTTATTTATTGTAGGGGGCTGCCTTAATGTTCAATATTAATAAAATATAGCGCCAGAGGAGTTGAAGGTTTCCATAATGGTAGCATAATGTTATTCAGAGTCTATTATAAAATTATGTCTTTATGCAATCGTCCAGTTTGCTGTGAAGAAGACAGACATACGGAGAAAATGTTGTGGAACATGGATGGGAGATTTCTTGTTTGTGTAGTTACTGTTCTTACGTTTCTATAAGTAGATATTTCGAGCACTATTGCACCAGATCAAGGTTCACGATTTTTTCCCATCAAAGCTGTCTACATGACACATATACCAAAAACGACATGTCACAAAATTATAAGACCAACTACATTAAATATTCTAATTAACACGCAGAAGATCTGTTCAAAATAATTTTATCTGAATAGAAATATGCTGCAAAACAAAGACAACCCAGAGTGTTAGGCTTATTTACAGTTCGTGTGACTTTATTGTATAAAATACAATCTTCACAAGGCCAGGGCGAGGCTTCCCACGCTTGCAAAAGACGCACTAAAAATAATATAACGACGGGGCAGTCGGCATTAGCTCAGGAGCACCGGAGACAAATATAAACACACACACACACACACACACACACACACACACACACACACACAGACAGACATACCGAGATCATAGTTAAGTTCCAGCGAGGTGTATAAGTCAATTTTGCCACTTTGTCCATTGCATCAGAAGTATATGTCGTTCATTTTTCATTATGGTGTACTTGTCGACATCATTTATGGTAAGTTCGGTCTCTTCTTCGGTGACAGCGTTTTTCAGGAGAACCTTGCATTTCTGGTCTGTGATCGTGTCGAAGTTTTCCTTCGGCCAAAATGTGTCTTTTATCATTTTATTCAAATATTTTAATATCTTTCATGAATAGTTACTGTGTGATTTAAAACACAGTTGCAAGCTAGTCTCATTAGCAATCGCAATATAGGAAGCACATATTGACAATAATTCACTGTTCGTCACGCCCGCTCCCATAAACACATTCGTCAGTATGCTATAAACAGGGTCCACCGCGTTTACTGCGTGCTTGTACTTTTCATATTAAGCGAGTCACTGTTCAGCCTATGTAGGCAGGTTTCAGCTACACTGATCTTTTCAAGAGAAATTTCTTGGATCCTTAGATTTCTTGATACTTTGACATTATTAATTCTTGAATGAACAGCTAATCTTATGCATGCAGAACGGTTCACTTATTCTTGAACATGCTTCCCTAACCTGTTGCTTTGGCTTATTGGCACGATGGTGTTGATGACAAAGACGATAAGAGCTTGCTTGATATTTCTAGATCTGAAAATATCACAGATTTCAACACGCCCACCAACACGCCAAGAGTCATCTGCTTTGTGTCCTCGTTCCACCCCAGTCTGCATCGATCCTAAAGAGGCGCACATTCTTTTGCTTACGGTGCGAGATACATCAATATTATGTCGTCTTTGTCAATTGCAGGATCTCCAGAGGGCATCGCTGCACAAGCTGAACGAAAACATGGTGTATGTGATTCTTGGAGATCGTGTAAGTGGTCTTGTTGAAATACAGCGTTATTTTCAGATCCAGTGACATCAAGCAAACTCATATTATCTTTGACGTCGCCACCGTAATGCCAGTGAGCCACAGCGACACGTGCGATGTGAGTGTCTGACTTGCCATCCCCTTTGATATGACTCGTTGCAGGACTATGTCTTTTCCATCAAGAATACTCCCATTTGTGTTTATCGGATTGAGGCAGACATACATCGGCTGTAATTGTAAAAAGGTACTGGGTGTCTTTTATGTGCCGGCTCCGTAAAACCCAGATAATCTAAATCCAACGTGATGTCATTCTACTTGAGACATAAAAGATAGTTTCGGATCAGTGAACTTAATACTGTCCCACCCTGTCGCAAATTCTTTAAGCACATTCCAAACATGGAAGTCTGTATTTCCACGCGCATTCATGCAGTACTGCTCATAATGATCTCTACAATAGGCTCGCACTCATCGGGCTCACAACAGCTTTTTATTACCAAGACCAGCAAAAACGTTGTAGAATCCAAGGCTAAATAAAATCTCTCATAACCCTAAAGGAGTACCATGAAAACTGCGTATTACAAGTTCTAGAGTCAACGGCCAAACTAGAAAATTAAGTAATGCTATATACATAGTTAGAACAACGGAGCGATGATCTATTCATAAGCATTTCGTTGCAGTTGCGACGCAAATAGATTCTCGGTGATGTCTAAGCTTAGGCTGATACGGAGGGAACGAACTGTTGCCAAACCCCGATGCGTTTGTGCCAGAGGCTGTTTTGTAAGTGTGTTCTGATTGTCAGTCCTTTTTAGTTACATTGATAACATGTATCTTAACTTTCGTCTCTTTTCTCGTGTCTTAGAAGTTCGTTTTCTTTGAAGATGCGGACATTCTAGATATATATGGCCGTTATCTTGACATTAATCTCGAGAGGAGTATTCAGAAGTCTAATTGGAAATAGACCTTCTAATACAGCTCCATAAATATCTGTCTGCTGTTTATAAATAAGAAGAAAATGCATCTGGTCAAAATAAATGTGAATCATCTCCTCCCAAGAAACGATCACACATTTCCGAAAGTCATGTTCTTTGTCAACCAAACTTCTGAAAGATGTGTTAGCACATGTTCACTTGAGCAATTTTGCTGACCCACATCAAACACAATCAACCTCCACTGGAGAAGGAGAGACAAGATCAGCTGAAACGGAAATTTGTTCGGCAGCTACTGAAGTTCAATTTTCACCACACTAGAACCACCACGAAAATTAAGGGATTTTGGTCACAACGGTTGTCATGACGTTGCACGTACTTTTCATAAATATGGTACAAATAAATCGGTTGATAAACCAAAGCTAACACACACACACACACACACACACACACACACACACACACACGGCGTAAAATAAAATTTTAAAATAATGTCCTCGTCTTTGAATTCAATTGTCTTTAACGGTACTTGAACATCCACTGTCATTAACATTCTTTCATTGCATATGATATAACACTGTTAACAGAAGTCGTTGTATGTCCCGTACTATAATATACATATATTAATGTACTTGTATGGTAAAATATGAACGAGTGTTTGGATTGAAATACTGCACAACATTGGGAGTGCAGTACATGTATATCCATCTGATAAAACGAGTTCATATTTTCCCACACAAATGCAGTAACCTTTAATTATATTCTCATTTTCTTATCCTACCTAAGGATTAATTATATAAAAAAAATACAATACAAGAAACAAAGTGACTGAATTTATGCCATATTCCAAGCTAAATACCAAAGTGCAGATTCATCATTTCACTATAAGAACATTATTAATGCGCACATAACTCCGTCCTGATTATTTTTTTAATTTAGTTGCGCGCTAGACGTAACTTTTGAAATAAAATGGCGATTTGGTGTACTTAAAATTGATATATAGTATTTTAAGATGGCTTTAAATCTCATATTATTTCGAATAAGCGGTTTGCAGATGTTACCTGATTATAGAAATATCCAAAGTTATCTATGTGGCGTGGATGGAGGCCGACGTGATCAACTAACGACAGGTGTTCAAATACTGGATAAGTAACTTAAGCGCACTTCGGATAAAAGTGTCAGACTGCTTGGTCACAGGAATAAAACCTTTTTTATACTGTTTGTCTACGGAATCTTCTATCATGAATCTCTCTTGCTAAATTTCTTGACAATTAATAAATCATGTTATTATATATATATATATATATATATATATATATATATATATATATATATATATATATATTATATTACTTTAGTCTTGATTAAACTGTCTCTTGTGGCATTCGAATTATTCAGTACAGACAGTAAAGTTATTGTCCAGTTTTCGTCTATATTACTCATGTATCCATGAACATGCTTATTTTGTATGTATACACCTGATAGAAAGTCAGATTACACCTTTCTGTGTGTGTGACAATGGCAAGACAACACTGAGACAGATTGTTCAGTGTATGGTTGATTTTATAGGGACATTTTCTGATTATTATTATGAAGAATATGATCGAACACAACACTATTGATTGCTATGTTGTAGACGTTTCGGTACTTGGTTTGACAAAACAATATTTGATTTATATTGATAATGATGCTAACATTGCAAGTGTTCAAATATTTTACTTTAATGAGCCCTGACAATGTCATTTAAATGGCTTACACACTTCCTACAGTATGTCATCAAAATCATAATTTCAGTCATCTAAGGTTTTGAAGAACTAAAATCTTTGAATCTGTTGACAAAATAATACGAACACTAATACTACTACTACTTATTTTTTTATTCTTATCATTAATATTATTATTATTATTATTATTATTTATCTGGGAAATCTTGCAGAAGTACTTATTATAATCCATTTCAACTTGTTCATATTACTCGTAAGTCATTTCGATAGACAAGTGAAGAAGTTATTTTTTTCAGGATCTGTCATATTGTTTCCATTTTTCTTCTTCTCATGCGCAACGAAGTATTGGAGCGAGAATTCATTAAGTCCTGGGTAATAAAGCTTTTTCTTACTTTAAGATTCCACAATCAAAACACAATCAAAGTCAAAACATTAACAATCTTGTTTAAGAATATCGATCACGTTGTATGTAGTTCACATAGCTGTAAAGATAAGTTATCTTATTGTCCATTACGCGAACGTCTTGTGTCGTCTATCAACAAACACAGTCCCTAGGAGTGTACGTCTAGTCACAAGCTTAGCAAATACCAGATCTCGTCATCATTATCCGAGATCTCGAAAACAGACACATATGTCATCTCTGATACAGATCTGTTAAAAACTGGAACTAACTTTAAATATCTCGAGACATTTCAATCTTATATGCTAATAATATTTTACCAGCAGTTCTCTGAGAGTTCCTGCCGTTAGTTACATGAGTTGATTAATTATGGTGTCTGAAATTGATACCAACATGTGTTCCTTAATATATGTTAATCATGCTTAATCTTTTAGGTAATAAATGCCCGTAATATTTAAATAATTATGTCTTAAAGAGAAATATTTTAAAAGCTTTTTAACTGGCAAATATCAAATCGAAATATCCGATTGTAGCTGGGATATGCTAACCCGGTTTCGATTTTATTAAACGATAGTATAGTTTCTGATTTCATTTTAAGAAGTTAGATCGTCATAAATGACAATGTAAATATAGTGTACACAATCATGCTTAATTTATACAAAACGACCACAGAAAGCGACTTCATTGAAATATATTAAGACCAGAATATGTTACTTGAAAATGCTAATACCAATCAAAATGAGGTCCATTTTGTTTGGTATCTTCTCCTTCAAAACGTAACCGAGATTAGCGAACATTTCCGTAATATAGTAATATTCAAATTAGCCAGAAATAAGACATGTTATCACTGAACTAAGTTTAGACTTGAGAAGCGAAGTATAAACTATTTTAACCCAATTCCGCCTTTCTCAGCCTCAACTACGTGTCTTATTGCATGTAGAAAGGTGTCAGTCAGAACATTCATTTCTTTTTTTCTGTTTGTTGAATTGATTCGGTTTTTTTAGTTATTAAATCCACCCATTCAACATAGTAATTGTATTAGATGGCGAATATGCGGCTCGATATGGGAATAATACACCGCTATCGATATCGATATGGGAATAATACACCGCTATCGATATCGATATGGGAATAATACACCGCTATCGATAAAAGTAGGCGCTTACAATAAAAGTCTACCACTTTTCAATTATCAATTATATCATATTTACAGGCTTGATAATATATGTTAATCCTGCAACATGTCAAATTAAAATGTACTACCAAACAGATTCAATTTCACGATTTTTATACTAGTGCAAATTTTGTTACTATTCATCAAGTCTTGGAGAAGTCAATATAAGTATTATTGTGTTATACCAACCATCAACATCGGTTAAATGGCCACTTTTTAAATCTGTCTTTCTCTAGAAGACGGCGGAAGCACATACAAGATTTTAGTCGAGGAAATGAAAATTACAAAAATGTGGAGGTGTAGATTTTTAAAATTTAAGCAATAATTTGAAAAATAATAATAATAATAATAATAATAATAATAATAATAATAATAATAATAATAATGAGGAATTTGTATAGCGCCTAATCTTACGAAGCTCTAAGCGCTTTACACCATCAATAATGATATGATTACACTACAGAACAATAAATGACAAAAACAATGAAATTGGAAAACATAAAAACGAGCTGAAAACATATTAAGATACAAAACATGATTAGGTCGCTAAGTTTGTCCCTGCAGTCGAAACAGGTGAGTCTTAAGAGCACTCTTAAAAGGGACCACTGTGCCTTTGTGTCTAATTTCAATGGGCAATTCGTTCCACGTCGCCGGGCCCTGGTGTGCAAACGAACGTTGTCCATATGACTTTGTTTTCACCTTGGGAACAATGAGTATACGATTATCAGAAGAAGAGCGTAAGGATCTAGCTGGTGTATACACATGGGTGAGGCTGGATGGGTATGTTGGACTGGAGTCTGTCATTGAAACATAGCACAGAGAACAAATTTTGTGTTTGATTCTGTATCGAATTGATAGCCAATGTAGGGTACAGAGCAGTGGTGAGGTATGCTCTGATCGAGGTACTCTAAAGATGATCCGTGCAGCTGTGTTTTGAACTTTTTGAAGTTTCTGGAGTAAATATTGTGACGAACCAGACAGAATTGAGTTACAATAGTCCAGTCTTGAAAGTACTAATGAACACACAAGTGTTTTAGTGGCATCAACTGAAAGATATTTACGAATGGAACTGATGCGTTTCAATTCAAGATATGCAGCCTTGCATATGTTTATGACATGTTGGTGCAATGTGAGAGTACTGTCTAGAGTAACGCTTAGGTTCCGTATGGTATCAGTATACATTAAAACGTGTTTTCCTATGTTCATAGTTGAAAAAAAAAATATATTCAGAAAAAGTATTGCTTGCTAAATAAATTGATCTTGGAAACTTCATAATTTAATTAGTAAGAATTAAATTAATTCATTGATTACATAACTAGTAGGTAAAAAGATTGAAAGAGCTTTAACACTGATCTCAAGAATAACATAATTAAGACGTACACATCAGCACAATAATAAATAATACAATTAGAAACATAACGAAAAAATATTTAGATATTAATTGAAGAAAAAATAGTACTTTGTTCATGCCCCACGGCTGCAACAATCAACATTGAGCCATGCTTGTAGAAAATAAGAATTGGGAAAATTATATCATTTTGTTCCATGAACGTACGGTTAAACCTGACGAAAAGTCGTATATATAATATGTTTAGACTTGAGAATATATATGGGAATTAACCGCACATTGGAAATTCACATAAATTTGAATGTAGAACAAACATGCCAGGAGATTTAATTCTATGCCTTATAGATTGTATCAGAAAAGAAAACTTTATCGTGCGGATATGCCATTGTATATAATTAGTGTAACATTGGTTTAAATGATAAAGCAGCTAAATTTCTGCTTTTCATAACTTGCACCAGCAAAACATTTTGAATCCTAGTTGAATCCATGTATAAGTCATACATTTCAGATCGTTTTCTATGTGTAATTTCCAGTTTGATTAAAAAAAGACTAAAATCTGCATTGAAAACTTGCAAATAACATAATCATATTAGTATTATTTTAGCGACTTGTATTTCCTAACTTTGATATTATTACAACTAACTGGTCTTAATCGAAGTAACAGAACGAAACAAAACTTTCTCGTTTTGTCTCCTTGAATCTGTGATTTAATTGTTACCTATTGGATCGCTATCAACGATAATGTTAAACGTTCTTAAAGCTGATGATGCTGTTTCGACATATTTTGAAACCTTTTAGGAATTGTCTTATCATGGAAGCTATTCCTATAAATGCTGTTTTAAATCAAGTTAAGGCACGTGGAATATTCCTGATAAACACTTTATTATATATTTCATAATGAGACATTTAAATATATCATTGGAAGAAAAGTTACATTATCAGAAAAGCAATACAGCATTTGAAACTTCTCTTTTTTCGAATTAAAAGGTTTGTGTGCCCTTATGTACGCTCGTCTGGCCTGTGTCAATATTTATATATTTAGACCTATTTAATCTTCTTCTTTATCTCTCTTCCACACTTTTTCTCTCTCCACATCAGAATAAGCGGATCTTAAAATGTGTCATCACTGTGGACTCTCTGGTATACATTTATATAATCAATGCATATAAAATGTTCCCCAATCATCAAATATAAACCTCTATTATTAACTGTATTATAGTTGGTTTAATGCATGAACCATGCTAATTGTCAGTGACATAATTTACAAGACACGTTGCTATTCAATAGTCTCTGTCATTCATAATGTATACACTCAACGACACATAGTCGATATTCGTATTGAACGCTCTTTGTAACATGTAATTAGTTTACTTATTCATTTTAACATCACAATCATAATCTTATACGGTATGCACAACCGATTTGCTTCTATTTTCACGAGAGACCAGTGTGCATTGAGATTATCTGTATGAAAGTGTATGAATTTGTAAATAATTTACCTTTGAAACTCTTAAGCTAGCTTTCCTTACATTTTCTTAAATTCATTGAACAATATACTAAACAAAATAAAATTATAACTGTAATAATAATAATAATAATAATAATAATAATAATAATAATAATAAAAATAATTACTTTATTTAAAGAGGGTAACACAATTAGCTAAGAACTAATCTACCTTGAGGCCCTCATACAAGGAATTTATTTAATTCAGCAGCATCTCAGAAGATGGAAATAGAGTGGGCATTTCTAATCTCAACTGGAATACTATTCCAGAGCAAAGTTCCAGAGTATTTGAAACTTTTCTTGAATAATTCCTTATTTGGTTTGGGAATTTTATACTGTTTTGTAGATATTGATCGCAGGTTGGGTGTATTACCAGGTAGCCTATACTGGAATAGGGATTGTAAATATTCAGGAGCACTATTATTGGATATCCTGTACATTAATTTGGCTTTTCGTAAACATATTCGGTCTTTAATAGGTAATATTTTTAACTTACCAGCTGAATTTCCTTGCTTTCTTACTGGTTTGATATTAGCCTAAATGCTCTTTTCTGAAGATTTTCCAACTTTGATATGTTTTTATCATTTGAATTACCCCATACTGTATTACAGTAATCTAAATACGGTTGTATGTAACTGTTATAAAATAATTTTCTGTGCCTTTCAGGGAGAAAATGTCTTATCCTACTGAGAAGCCATAAACTTGAATTGACCTTTTTACTGATATGTTTGATATGATCAGTCCATGATAGATTATTATCTACCAAAACACCAAGTAGTCAGTCGTGACAGACCATTTGCAAAGTTTTATCCTTTATCAGATTTTTCTTTTTTGTCCTTGTTGAGATAAGTAATATTTTAGTTTTACCAGTATTTACTACCATGCCATTGCATGTGCACCAGTTTTCCAGCTTGTTTAATGCATTCTTTAAAGACATTTCGAGTTCATGCTTTGTGTTTTGGATGTCTGATAATGTTGTGTCATCTGCATAGAGATCTGTAGATGATATCGAGTCTCTTAGTAAAATTGGTAGGTCGTTATTAAATAAAATAAATAGTAATGGACCTATAATTGAGCCTTGTGGCACTTCATATATAATTGTTTCAGGTTCGGACAGAACGTTATTTATATAAACATGTTGTGTTCTCTCACTTAAGTATGAAGTAACCATCTAACAAACAGTTAAAACATTTCATCGCATTGGTAGATTTTTAGTTTCTTCAAAAGGATTTCATGATCCACCATGTCAAACACTTTCATGAAATCTACAAATACAGATCCTATTATTTTACCTTGGTCAATTGCTTGAAGCCATTTATCAGTTAGGGAGATCAAGGCAGTCTCACATGAATGTTTCTGTCTAAAGCCGGATTGATTAGGGTGTAACAGCAAGTGTTTGGTTAAATATGACATGAATGAGTCATGGACATGTTTTTCAATCAATTTTGACAAGTTTGGTAGTATTGAGATTGGTCGGTAGTTATCAGCATCATTCTTAGATCCAGATTTGTAAATAGGAGTTACTTTTGCAGTTTTCCATATTTTGGGGACAGATGAGGTTGCAATACTTAAATTGATTATGAATGTTATGCTATCTAAAATAACAGAGGCAGAAGATTTAAGGAGTCTTGGACCAATCTGATTAAGTCTTGTAGCTTTCTTGGTATCAAGTTCACTGAGACATTTTTAACAAAGTTTTTTTTTTTTATACTAGTGGGATAGAGAAACATACTTCCTTAGAGATTTTGCTGCTGCAGAACTTTTTCAGTTCACTAAAGTTGTTTTCTATCACTGGTTCTTTGAACTTTGTGGAGATACTGGTGAAAAAAAATCATTGAAAACATTTGCAATGTCAGTTTCATCAGTGACTATGGTGTCATTTACCAGAAGTGAGTTAATTTTACTTGTCTGATTGTTGTGTGTTCCTCCAGTGAGTTCATTGAAGACTTTCCAAATGGAGATTCTGTTGCTCTTTTTGTTTTCAAGCAATGACTGATAATACGACTTTTTAGCTATTTTAATCATACTTGTTATTTTATTTCTCCATACTTTATATTTTGCATGGTTTCCCCTAGCCTTGAATTGGTCTCGTGTTTTCATAGCATCTAGTATTTCAGTAGTAAGCCAATTAGGTTGGATTTCATTCTTTACTCGATGTACTTTCAGTGGTGCATACTTAGAGACTACATCCATAAATAAGTCAGTCCACACTCTCAGAGCTTCATCTATGTCATCCAAATTTTGGATCATATTCCATGGAACTTTATATAGGTCATCAAGAAACTGTTCTTCACTAAAATGTTTGAACGATCTGTAAGTGATCGTTTTGTGTGTGTTTTTCTTATTTCTCTGGCATTTAACCTTTCTTGTCAAAAAAGTAGAATAGTGGTCACTAAGACCAACATTTGGTACATTAACACAAGCCACATTGTCTGGTATTTTGGTATAAATGTGATTAATAAGAGTGCTTGATTTTTCTGTTACCCTTGTGGACTCATTTACCATCTGGACTAGGCCTAATGATTCAATAAATTCCATCAAGTTGTCCCTTATTTGAGTGTTGAGAAGGTCCTTATTTATATCACCAAGTATACATGTTTCTTTCTCCTGTGCAAGAACATTTTCCATTTGTTTCAAAAAATCATCATTCCAGATTGCTTTGGAGGAAGGTGGCCTATACATGAAACCAATTAGGAATGATTTTGCATTATTTTGAGAAATTTCCACCCAGACACTCTCAGTTTCATGTGACTCCAAGTCAAGTCGCCTTTCTGCATTTACATCTTCTCTAATGTATACAACAAGACCTCCCCTTCCCCCGCCCCGCTGTCTCTCTGTCCCTGCGTAATGGTTTATTGTAGCCTTGACAGTGAAATAGATTATCATTGTGGTTAGCATTTAATTTAGTTTCAGCGAGTCCTAGAATATGTATATTATTTTCTTTAGAAAACAACATTAACTTAATCTGGTCTATTTTTCCCAATATACCTTGTACATTTAGGTGACTTATGTTAAAACCTTTTGAATTTAGTTTCATATCGATTATATGTATGTTATCATGCAGTGGGGCACACAAAAAGATTGTCTCCGTACAACTTTTATCATTCTGACATCATATTTCTGCATTTAAATGGTCATATATATTAGCATTTCAAAGTCACATGCAGACGCTGAAAATCTGTTAGCTTTTGTATTTACAATAGTGCAGTGAATAGTTAGAGACAAGAGTGTCACTTGGCACATTTAGATTTGTTGTTGTAAATGAAGCTTTGTCATTCTCCTCTTTGCCAGCTTCCTAGTATGTATAATACAATGCTGTACAGAGACTTTATTTGTGTCCATATGTATGGCATTTGAAGCACTCAATCTGTTTGCCATGATGGCATACTTGTGTCATGTGCCCAGTTTCTCCACAGTAGAGACAGTACTCTTCATTATAGTGTCTGAAAATGGGGGCAAACATGTTAATATTTCTCAGTAGTTGAGAGATTCCTTTATTGCTTAGATGAATTTTGTCTCTGTCGTAGCGTCTTAGGTTGACGTCCTGGTTCTGAAGAAAGAAAGATGTGTATTGTGGAATGTACTGTATGTTGAAGTTCTCACATAGGTCAATTATGAGATCATTGATTATTTTCACCCTGGTGTCCACACGAGGAGGTAGTCCTGATATCATTATTTTACATGTATCTGGACTGCAATACCTAGCAGCATAGAGTAGACTTTCAAAATCTGTTCTGATTTGATTTAGTGACCTTCCCTCACTAGCATCATTTCCACCTACTAAAATAATAATATGGTTATATTTGGTAAGGTAAGAATTCATTATTTTGTCTGTGATGTTGTTGATTTTTGCATCTCTTAGAGTCTGGACATCTGTTTGAAAAAGTCTCCTTGGAATTATAGTTTTCAGTATTGAGGAGCCAATTATTAGAGTCCTTTCTTTCTTGGCTTGTGATTTCATCTGTTGGACTCTGTTTTTTTTATATCAGACACATCTCTTGGAGGAAGGGGTGCTGAAATTGATGTTGCAGTTGTGTGAACTGATCGAGCTGATGTTGATGTTGACACATTTGTCTAAATACTTGGAAATGCAGTTGTTGGTGCAGGTAACAGGCATCTGACATTGTTGTTATTTGGGAGTCTGTCTGAATTGCTATTTCACATGAGTTTACTTGCTCATCAATCCTTCCCTGTGCTGACTTAATAGCATGTAACTGTAGTTTTAATTCTTCAATTTGGGCCTCCAAGTTCCTAATTGTTGTTTGATGTCCACACATGGAGAAATCATTCAGGTTTAAGCCATCACTGCTGTGGTCATGATTTATGGAGCATGTAGTTTCCTGACACTCTCCAGGGGTGTTAATTGTATTGCCTGAGTCATCTAGGTCAAAGACTTGAGGAGCTGTTTCATGTTTGGTACTACATCTAATTGCTGGTGTAGATAATGTACTAATTGGTCTGTCATTGATTGACAGGTATAACCTTTCCTTAGTGTTATGGATAGGGGTGGAGGAGAAGGGCGGTAACCGGTACCCAACATTAAGTGTTGTAGTTTAAATATTGCCATTTAAGAGTTTTCAACGTCATACAAATTGAACGAATCAGTGGGATTATCACTGAAAGATACAAACTCATTAAGTGACCAAATTTAACCATCGGTACGCTTTATGCCTCTAAAACATTACATTTAAAAACATTTAATTAATATTACCATTATTGCGTTTCACTGCGACGAATCGTTTCAGCAGCATCTTTAAATATCAACTTACACGCATCAACAATATTATGTTTGTCACCAGTATCATAATGAGCATGATCTCTATCATTGAACCCTTGTATGAGATCACTGACTTGATCATTATTACAGCGTTGTTAAACAATATGACATCACCATTTTGATTAACATCAGAAGCAACATATAGTAGTATAAGACATCATAATTAACTACTAATATTGCTCTAGGGATTTTCACGCGGTAACAAGTTATAATCAGGTAGGATACATCATAAAATAATGAATGATGAGCCACATACATTGTTTACCAGTCTACCATTTGTTATGCCAAGATAAAGACTTTCATAGAATTGCAAAAGTATATCACCATAGTTGTCATGTCAACTTGTGAACATCTTTAACCGGAATATTAGTTCACTTTAAATATTGCCATTTAAGAGTTTTCAACGTCATACAAATTGAACGAATCAGTGGGATTATCACTGAAAGATACAAACTCATTATTTGTACCAGTGAATGAAATAGCTCTCTTCGCACTTATACCGGAACATTTGGCAAGAAGTAAAATAAAGTAGGTCAGTTTCAAGAGCAGTGATGCTAACAGATTTTGGTTTACAATAATTACACTGTAGTGGGTGAAGGAAGCAGTACTGGATGAGATCAGACATTGTTAAATGGCCTTGACGTTACTCAAAAGGTATCATAGCAACCATCTATGTGTCTATTTACTAAAAGTGTGCATACCACCTAACAAAGTTGCTCAAGAATAAAACAATGGTAGAACATGTGAATATGCGGTGTGTTAGGCGTTTTCCACTTAGCATGTAAAGACTGGATTTGGCAACCTGCGCAGAGGAAACACCAGCTTGTCAGCGAGCAAAAAGACGATTCTCAGCGAAGATACCAAAAGATGAGTTCTACGACGAACTACATTCGCTCATCGACAAAATTCCCAAGGAAGAGAACTTGATATTACGGGACGACTTCAACGGTAGGGTTGGTGCTGGCGGTAACTGTTGGCCTTACTGTCCTGGCAAGTTTTGCATTGGGACAATGAATGTGAACAGACAATGACTCATAGAGATGTACTCCTACAACCTCAGCATCACCAATTCATTCTTTCAGACAAAGTCACAGAATAAAGTGGGTTCACATCAGAGAACAGCACAGCCACACGAATCTTTGGTAAGAAGCAGTCAAAGAACACCGACTGATTTGAGGCCAACTCCACCACACTCGAGCCGGCCATAGAAGAGCGTCGCAGTGCTCATCTGGAATACAAACTAACCCCCTACCAAAGGACTCTACTGGCATACAGGTCTACCAAACGCATCATGCATAGGTTAGCACGGCATTCCGCTAATTAATACTGTCTTCAGCTCTATCTGAGCATCTAGTCAGCAACATATATTGGAAACATGAGGGGCATGTACGATGAAATAAAGAAAGCAAATGGGTCGGAAGATGAAAGTAATAGCACCACTGCAAGGCAGCTGCAAGAGAAATGTCAAGAGCAAAACGCTGAAGTTTCCTCTTCACCGACGTGATGAAGGCCGTTGAAACTGTTAGCAACGAAATCTTGTAGAAGATAATGGCCTAAATACGGATGCCCGAGAAAATTGCATATCCATGGTGTAGCACTTCCACGACTGCATGCAGTCAGGTGTCCAGGACAACGGTGAGACATATGATCTATTCACAGGAACCAATGGCGTCAATCACGGGTGTGTTCTGGCACCGACACTGTTCAGGTGATTGTTTTCCGCCATGATGTCTAATGCTTGCAGAGACAGAGATGTTGGAGTCAGCATCAGGTACCGTAGAGATGGAAACCTTTTCAACCCAAGGAGGCTTTCGGCGAAAAGCAAGGTTAAGACAGAAACCATCAGGGAATTTTTATTTTTTGATTACTCCGCCCTCAACGCTGGCTGCGTAGCCGACCTGCAACGCGGCGTTGACAAGTGATCCAGCTCATGCACATGCTTCGGTCTCACCATCAGTACCAAGAAGACTGATGTTCTGCATCAGCCGGCCCCTGGAAAGCCATATATTGAGCCCAACATTAGATTCTTATATGGCAAACTACAGCAAGGGCAGTGATCCCCGGATGTCGGAAGCGCGTGCTATCAGCCCTCCTGGATATGTTCCACTCATCCCTTGTCCCTTATGCAACGAACATCCCGTATAAGGAGTGGTTTCCTGAGCCATCGGTGCATGCAAAAAACAGAACTAGCCCCTTAAAACCTCAGGTTATTAGAATGGTCCTTGTCGACTTGAAGGACGAACGAACGAATATTTTAAATTGTGGATGCGAAGTGTGTGTGCGTCTAGCTTTGACCTGTTCCATAAAAAGTGAATAGATCATCATTAGATTATGAACTATTCTACAAACGAGTAGGGTGTTGTGCTATAATGTATTAATTATCACATTAAGATTGTTTTATCTGCGGGGTTGCAGCAAGCAGTAAGTGTAAAATGTGAAAGTAAAATCAACCCTTGAATTTAATAAAGTGCCAGTTTCTAATGTATACCATTCCTAAATTTGTCCTGACATAGGTATGAAATCTGAGCTATTGCTTATGCAATGTTATAAAGACTGTGAGAAAAGCAAAGAAAGAAAGCATATGCGTAAACCTAATATGTATAAATAGTGATTCTCCTAATAATAAGGTGCGTATCTTAGATAATATAAGGAAGTAAAATTTATATCGTGTGCCCATAGACACTTAACATTTAGCCTATCAGATAAGGGAATTAATAGGGCAGACCTTGGCCAAGATCGACAAGCAAGATGATGATCCTGACAAATCTTTTATTACTAATTTTCTTCAAAGGTATGCCATTTCTTTTTTTATAGCTTTTTCTAAACACAAATATGATCTTCAATTAGGCCTATTATCTATATATTTGAATCTGTGGTAAGTAATTTAAAGGATGAAGACTATGTGCCAGTCTATTGGTTATTGTATACAAATGTAGGAAAATTAGGTCATTCTCTGAGAATGCTATACATGATATGTGTTGAGAACTGACGTTCTTGATAGTTTGTTCGGTTTTGTTCAACTCAACAAATTCCAGAAATATAACCAGGCAGAATCTACTCTTACCAGCTGCTCCGATCGCATTGTTCTCAGCTGTTCAGCAATGTAAACTAGTCGATTTTTTTTGTTGTTGAAAATGGTCCACATCTTGCATAAGGAGTCGTGACTAATTATTGCCCCTTTACAGCTTAGTACATGGCTGTTCTTAACATAAAATAATTCCTTGTTATAACGTACACTTGTATAATGTATGTGTCAGTAGCTATGTTAACTGTGCTGTTCATTTAACGTTTGGAAAAATAGACTAATTAGAGACGTGTTGTCAACTTTTGATCACGTGCGTATTTTCCTATCTGCATCTTTTTCAAAGCGCGTGTTGCATCAATAATGTTTTCTGTAATTCCCACCTTCTGGAACGATCGCACTAAAAATATTTCTTCCTTCTTGATCTTAAGAATCGTTTCTGTATTAAAACAATTTCTTTCCTTAAGTTGGTTTTTCATGGTCTTATAAACTTCAAGACATTGGTCGAGGCGAAATTAAGACACCTAAGACTAGTGTACATTCAGCACATACAGGTGGGATTGGGGGTCGGTAGTCTGGGCTACGGTATTGGATTTTGTTCAGAAACTAATATTATAATATGCATTTACAAAATGTTATATTCATTTATCATGTTTATTCTCGTTCGTGTGTTCGTTCATATTTTTCGTGATAATCATTTTTTTTCTCTTTCATTACGTTCATTTATTTTTCGTTCCTTCATTTGTTAATTCCTTCACTTATTGTATTTTACATCTACCTTTGTTATTGCCCACTCACATGCATCGCCCTCTGTCCGTCCGTTTCATTGTGCAGTACGTTTAATTATAAGCTTGACTTATAAAATCACAAACTAAAGAAATTATTACTGCGTGCCTCAAAAAGAATAAATTAGAAGAAAACTTCTCAATTGCTGACGATTCTTTGAATGAGTTCTCGTCCGTCTTTGGAAATATGTTATAGAGGTTTGTAGTCATAAATTCCAGTTTATGTCTTTTATGCTCAACGAAAAACTGTATATAAAGTCCAATAATTTACAGACGTATTTAATGTGTGACAGTTGTACTACAAGATGTGTATTGAGCTAGACAAGTAACGGTATTTAATGTGTGACAGTTGTAGTACAAGATGTGTATTGAGCAAGACAAATAACGGTATTTAATGTGTGACAGTTGTAATACAGGATGTGTATTGAGCTAGACAAGTAACGTTGTTTAATGTGTGACAGTTGTAATACAAGATGTGTATTGAGCAACACAAATAACGGTATTTAATGTGCGACGGTTGTACTACATGATGTGTGTTGAGCTAGACAAGTAACGTTATTTAATCTGCGACAGTTGTACTACAAGATGTGTATTGAGCTAGACAAGTAACGTTATTTAATGGGCGACAGTTGTACTACAAGTTGTGTATTGAGCTAGACAAGTAATGGTATTTAACGTGTAACAGTTATACTACAAGATGTGTATTGAGCTTTAATTAACGATAGTTCATGTGTGACAACATCACAGAATGGACCAGGAAACGTTTTGTGGAGACACAGGCATTGGCACATGATCGAGACAAGTGGAGGGAACTGGTCAGATGTTCAGCAGCACAGTGCCTCAACGACCACAATACGTAAAAAGACTGATGATGATGATGATGATGATGATGATGATGATGATGATGATGATTATGTGACAGTTGTACTACAGATGTGTATTGATCTAGAACATTAACGGTTTTTAATGTGACATTTGAACTACAATTTATATATTGGGCTCTACAATGTACGGTATTTAGTGTGTGACATTTGTAATACAAGATATGTATAGAGCTCAAACATATCTACACGTTTTCATGAATATTTTTGGATTTAAGACAGACAACGAAACAATGAATTTTTTTTCGATTTCCTTTTTTAGAGAGATGACATTGTAAATATAAGTTATTAGTTATATACTATGTAATACTGTATGTTAATTGTGCTCACAGAAGATCGTCTGCTTTTAGTCTATCAGGTTTGTGTCAACATATTGTCTGCGCGGACTGTTTTTAGATATTTAGGAATTACAAGTTGCATCAAATCCTTCTAAATCGGTCAAAACCATATCCTTAACGTCTGTTACAAATGTAAGGCTCGTTGGTTGCTATTGGTTTAACGCTATTCTTTCCGCGCATGATATGCCATGTAACTTGACGGTTACTATATTTGGTCTGAGGTAAACATTGCATAAACTCTGGGAAGAACAACTGACCCACACGAAACTGCTTTCATGCCTTCTAACATATTCACGCTGGCAAAGTCAATATTTGAACCCAGATGAGAGATATGACAGATGTGAGATGTCCCTAATTTATTAAAGGCGAGCGCCTTAGACCACACGACCACCGGGGTCCCCAAATATAAGGCTAACTTTCATTGATATTTCTTTTAATGAGTGCGCACCACTGACGCATCGTTTCATCTCTAACAAATAGGTCATCAGTTTAATTGGAGTAAATCGTGTTGTTCTAGATTTACTTGTTATTGGCCACACGATAATGAGAGCGACAATATAGTACACGTTCCACTCAAAAGTATATGTAGATTATACTAACATCCTAAGCACGGAGAAACGTGATAGCTACACCGAAAGGGTAAGGTGTTGTGATGTCATGCGTTATGTCGTGGTCCGCATCTAAGTACACACCAGCATAATCATATTAAATGTTTGTTTATTTTTCCTTGTTTGGTTTTGTATTTGTGATGGTGTTAACTGCACTTTATGCACATTATTGGCTTTATCATTCGCAATAAATGGGTGCTAAGTTTATTTTTCAAGGTCACATCGAGGCATAAATATATCCACATGATATATATCGCAACAAAAGCCTATATATATATATATATATATATATATATATATATATATATATATATATATAATGATGCAACAATTATTGTATTTAGGACTGGGTGGATGTACTAACAATTGAACTTTTTAATTATAAAATCTAAACATAAGTCAAAAGGCTCGTGATACTCAGGAAATGTGTGATCGGAGCGATGAATCTTATACAACTACATAAGATGTGTTACAAATTTTGTAAAGTGTCAGGATTAAAACTAAACGAGAGGCTAAGGGAGTTTGGAATGGGGAATTGTCAAAATTCATCGTGTCATGAGTTTAGTTTTTGTTTGGAATCAAGGACGTGTCAAAACGTAATGCATGTTTTCTTACAACGTTTGTTATGAGTTATTTATGATTATATATATATATATATATATATATATATATATATATATATATATATATATATATATATATATATATATATCCATCATACTGTTTTTAACTTTTCTGAGAGCTTGTGATATTCGGAATATCTTTGTTCTTGCCATGTATACTACGTTACATATCATCGGACAAATGGTGGAAGTTATTATAGTAACGTTCAAAACTTGTCTCTGATGTTTCTTTATTATTAGAAACAACAGCAAACCTTGTAGATAAAATGGTTTGCTGAAAATAGTTATTGAGACGGAAAATAAAACCGTTCCAAAATATCAAGAATTTATATTTAAACCATATAGGAATTATACATAATCCTTTCACATGTAATACCACTGCATGATGGGATATTGTTAGAACTTCTCCTCCGAGGAGGGTATAATTGTATGAAAATGTTTAGGACTAGTGTGGAGTAAACTGTATTGAATTAGAAATTATTGCATTGAAAATCGAATGATATAATCGTATATCTTTTCATTCTCGTTGTTATTATTACTGGCAAAGAATAGGGTTCAACCAGGCTTGTAATTGTCAGAACTAAAATGTGCTACACCTTGCTTGTTTCTTCTTTTTTTTAATACATATTTAAACATAACAGAAATGAAAGATAATACTTTGCTTCTAGGTTGCCTATCGGCTCCGGCTGACCTAAAGCGTTTGTTGTTTAGCGGTCCTGGGGGAATACAACCAGGAAGTTTTAGCACAGAATTCAACAAGAGCTTAAGTGGGAGTATGGGAAATTTTGGGCCCGGTACCTTTGTCTCACCGACGGGTTTCGGAGGCGGTGGCTTCTTGTCAGGCTTTAATCCATACCTGCACATTTCAGGAGAAGTTGGAGGAACAGGTACGAAATAAAAATCAATATACAGAGTTGATATCCTCTTCAATCGTGACTCATATAATTAATCACTGTACACATCTTTGACATTCGAAATTTTGTAATAAATAATTACACTCACCACTATAGATATGTTGAAACAAATGATGCAGGGAAGGAGTAATCCCAGCGAAAACCTATTCAACTAATTGTTTAAGAAGTTGTGTTGGATCGATTGTTTACATGAGCGTTTTCATCGGATATCTACTTTCACATCATTAGCATCATTAGCACTAACTCCAGAATCCACTTTCAAAGCAATGACTCTCAGAAACAGAACATCTCTATTCCCACCATCTCTTTCTCAAAGACGTTGGAGTACGCAACATCAAATTAAATTATTGTTTTTGTTAGATGGGAAATCGAACATACTTGAATGATTTGTTGTGTTTGCGGTATTTGTTTGGGGTTGGGGGTTGGAGTGGGATATGTTTCCATCCAGAGGAGCAAACAAGTTTAGAGAAAAATTGATGGACAATATTTTGCTGTCGGAAACATCATTCACAAGACATGATGAAATATACTCGATTAGTAAACATCTGATGGTTTCCGTGATCATTGGAAACATAGCAAAACAAATCGATGAGATATTGTGCATTAAGCAAATATCCTTCAATACAAATCTCTTGTCATACATATTCGATCTGAGATTGGCTGCTACTGGTGTTTTAGTTTCGGAATAGTAAGACTGCTTAGTCCACGTGTTGCTGTACTTCTTTTTTGTGTGAAAAGGAACTTAATTTGTAGAAAAGTCTGTCTTTAATTCTTCACAAGTCATATTATTCGATTTATATTATGTGTTGTTAATTTCATACCATTTTCCAACAGTTTAGCGTCTACATAAAATTAACTAAACATTAATGCTCTTTCAAAAACTGTGATTAAAAGCAAAGATATCAATGTGGAGAGAAATGTTTAATAAGAGTTAATGATAAGTGCGGCACAAAAAAGACCTAATACTTCACTTTTATAATCAAGTAAATATATTTAGGAGTACTTATACCAATATGGTTTTAAAAATGGAAACCATTACTGAGTGATAGTCTCGGTCTTGCACAACCATCACTTACTTATTGTAATGGTCGCGAATGGGTTAAAATAAATAACCTTTCTTTCTTTACTCTTAGATAGCTGCACGTTTTAAACAGAAATATTTTTTTTTAAATAGTGAATATGTTCATTGTTGATATGGAGATCTTCATTCATGCAATGGTATTCTTCATTCTTGATATAATGGTTTTTTTTTAAATAGTGAATATGTTCATTGTTGATATGGAGATCTTCATTCATGCAATGGTATTCTTCATTCTTGATATAATGTTCTTAAGTGCTAATACAATGTTCTTCATTCTTGATATGGTGTTCTTTATTGTTACTACTTCATTGCTGATACAGTGTTCTTCATTGCTGATATAGTGTTCTTCGTTTCTGATATAGTGTTCTTCATTGCTGATATAGTGTTCTTCATTGCTGATATGGTGTTCTTCATTGCTGATATAGTGTTTTTCATTGCTGATATGGTGTTCTTCATTGCTGGTATTGTGTTCTTCATTGCTGATATTGTGTTCTTCATTGCTGGTATTGTGTTCTTCATCGCTGATATTATGTTCTTCATTGCTGGTATAGTTTTCTTCATTGCTGATATAGTGTTCTTCATTGCTGGTATTGTGTTCTTCATTGCTGATATGGTGTTCTTCATTGCTGATATAGTGTTCTTCATTGCTGACATGGAGTTCCTCATTGCTGATAAGGTGTTCTTCATTGCTGATATAGTGTTCTTCATTGCTGATAAAGTGTTCTTCATTGCTGATATGGTGTTCTTCTTTGCTGGTATTGTGTTCTTCATTGCTGATATTGTGTTCTTCATTGCTGTTATAGTGTTCTTCATTGCTGATATAGTGTTGTTCATTGCTGGTATTGTGTTCTTCATTGCTGATATGGTGTTCTCCATTGCTGATATGGTGTTCTTCATTGCTGATATAGTGTTCTTCATTGCTGATATAGTGTTCTTCATTGCTGGTATTGTGTTCTTCATTGCTGATATGGTGTTCTTCATTGCTGATATGGTGTTCTTCATTGCTGGTATTGTGTTCTTCATTGCTGATATGGTGTTCTTCATTGCTGATATTGTGTTCTTCATTGCTGGTATTGTGTTCTTCATTGCTGATATGGTGTTCTTCATTGCTGATATGGTGTTCTTCATTGCTGATATGGTGTTCTTCATTGCTGGTATGGTGTTCTTCATTGCTGATATAGTGTTCTTCATTGCTGGTATTGTGTTCATTAGCAAACAATAGCTGAGTAATTAATTATTATATGTGTCCTACAAAAAATGATTGGCGTTAAATTGTATTTTTCATTGTACAAGTGAATACAAATGGTGGAGGACATCAACTGTGCATGCCCATTAGTCAGACCTGCCCGATGAAGTGTCCATACGGTTACACAACCAACCCGATGGGATGTGAAGAGTGTCATTGTAAAGACGCGCATACAGGTATTTATTAATGTGGCAGCTTTAGAGAAATAAAATTGCTCACGAAACATAAAAAAGAAACATGATTGTTTTTGCTTCAAATTAAGTACTTGTACGTTTTATTTAGCAAAGGAAATAAACAATATAAGGGTAATATGACTGTAAATTTGGAGCGCGAACTCTGATGTCAAATTGCAGCTTTAATGACGATGTTAGAACGAAGGTAGTATTAACTTTAGCAGCATCCGCTGTGGTAGTCACCGTTCTGGTAATGACTGTTTCTTGTGTTAATCTTGTTTGTGGTGAGTGTTTTCATCACCTTTGATCGTCATTATTTTTGTTAATTATTATAATTATAATAAGCATATATCTTTGTTGAGCATCATCGATTAAAATAAGACTATTTTAAAGCAATTAAGTGGGTCGTTATGCTTTGAGCATTTTTTCCAAATTCCAAATAAAACACCGTACCTTAATTCTTGATAATCGCGTTCCGAAGGAATGGTATGTCAAAATACTATCAGGAAAATATGATTCTATCGTGCAATTGCAGTTAAATTCCTTTTCAACTTGTATGCCCATCGAATTAAATAACAAAATGTTTGAGATAAATTTCAATATATGTTGGGAATATTCCGACAAAAGGTAAAGCATAACCACACGGTTGAGATCTATAATACCATCTTCTTTTACAAGATGAAGAGAAATAATGGATATTTATCTGATGTCTTGTCTGTGTGTGTATTAGTTTAAAGTGTTATTTGTTCCGTATTGTCAATATGGGTGTGCGAGATGCAAGAATTTTACATTATTTTGTGTATCCGTATAATATAATAGCGGGAATCATCTAGCATGTGCGTATCTAGTAGATAATGGCAAAACCAATCAGCACTTACATGTTACAATTAAGAACGTAGAAAATGTCATCGATGGTGTCACATTTTCATTTGAAGTAGTGTCGATTTAGCTATGAAAAGTATATTTATTGTGTATTTATTATCCACAGGCTGTTAGCCTGCCAGTGTGCAAGTTAAACACGTGCGTAATTTGATGTCGCCAAACTAATCCTATAAAGTTACTGCATAAGGCTTCAAAGCTTGATGGTGGTCAGTAGGAAAAAGTAATAACTGATAAAAGCGTGTAGAGATTGTTCCCTTGCTGCATGCGTCTAGTAGTATTCTGCTTTTCCTTTTATCGGCCGCAGATATACTTCCCAAGACAGCAGAGGCAAAAAAGCAGGATAATTTAAGAAATTAAATGAGACAGACATTAACCTCCGCTAAAATATGATAAAAATGTAATTGTATAGACTTTGTCATATGTAAAGCACTTGTAGAACCATACAACTCGTTAAGACAGTACACGTGAAGGACAAATATAAATTTAGAAAAATGTGATGTGGTTTATTGTATCAAATGTAACGATTGTGAGAATAATTACATCGGGAAAAGAGGAAAAGTGTTAGAACCTAGGATTAAAAAACACATCAGTAGAGGGACATCGATCATACATGAACATTGTATGTTTCATTCCTTGCATATGTACTATTAACCTGTAAGTAAATATTTCTCTTTTTGCTAAAAATGGGAATCATATTTGTCAGTAGAGAAAGAGACTGAGGAACGAGCGATTTCTGTATGATAACATATTTTTTTAACCTCCAAATGAATCCGCTTCTGACAAATCACAAAGTAAATCCTGATTTCGACCGTTATTTATACGGTAATGATATTCTTGATGCGAAAATCAATCTTATAATGATTATTTATAATCACTTAGAACACACAACGCAAGAAGGTAAGGCAACAGACGACGCAAATATTCATCTACAACACACAACGCAAGTAAGCAGAGCGACCGACCATGCAAACAATGTCACCAAGGACGCCGTAACAATTTCTCCAATTGTAGTAACTACGGTCGACACAACATGTCAAGACGCAAAGACGCTATGTAATCTGAAGTGCTCAGGGTCGGGATACCTAGTGGATCCGAATGACTGCACATATTGTGTATGCAAGAGCGACTTGTTGACTCCAACTGGAAGATAAAGACTGAAAAGGGTAAATATACTGTATTTCCAATATGGTAAAGTTTCAGATTTACTAGCGGAACGAATTATGTCAAACACGGGATATTTAGCTTTCGTATTATACGATTGTATTAGACGTAGAATGTTCGATTCTATTCCCAGAACTCTTGCTCGAAGAAAATCGTTATACAATCCAACAGAGATAAACATATCGAAACAAAATGCCGATGAGAGTGTTTTTTTTTTTATTGTTGCTGACTTACGGACTTTGATTCTTCCACTTCTTTAAACTCCTGGATGAAATAAGAAAATTCTATCTTGTAATGATTGGTGAGTTATTGGTAAATATAAATTTGATTTATCCATGTTCTAAACAAGTTTTTCATCTGACTAAATTCACCACATGCCTAGAGACCGTCAATGTGAATTTGAAATAATTTAAGACTATATAATTCATTCAATAGGTAAATCAATTGAAATTCATGTTCAAATTATATAAAAGCAATAAAACTGGTAATTTAAACTGAATTTCTTTTATTTCAGATCGTATTGCTAGAATGTTGCCATTCCCTCGAACTCTCCGCACCGGTATAATATAAATAAAGTCTCTTTGTTTAAAGTACCGTGTTCCCATTCGTACTTTATTTTAAATTAAATACATTTTATTTTGGATAATATTCGTTCAAAGTTTGCATCATGGTTTATGCCACATTGGCGTAAAAGCAGTCATGTCATGTTTTGATATGTTCATCCTTGATTTTATTGAATTGACCACCATACCCCAATATGTTCATAATCCTTGCATATTCCCGAGGAGCATATAAGACTGAACGAGTTTCTTGTCATACCGCTCTGACTGTGAAGAAAGGAGACTTAAATGCCCAATGTGTCATGCAATCTCTGAACCGACAGACATAAACTAATAGCTTACTACAAGAGCATCTGAGAAATAATATGTGGCTTAGTTGAATTATTTTGATAGAGATGTGTTCAAGTGTTGTTTGTTGCATTTGTTGTGTTAGCATTTGTTCAAGGTTTCTCAAGTGATTTTACCTCCAGTCATATTTGATATCACGTTAACTCTGTTCACATCTGAGAATGGACTGACATCATCTGAACCTAGTTGAAAGATACACATGCTATAATTATTTCCACCAAAGTTTGGTCAGATTCCTTTGAATCAGTTGTTATTACAATTGAAGAAGTTTTTTTTTAAAATGGTTTATACATTTTTAGCATATGTTACTGAATTTGAGCACGGATTTGGATCAGTTGAGAAAATATGAAAATCCGTTATGACTCACTTCCAGATTGATCAAATTTTGTTGAACTACTCTCGAAGAAAAGTGATTTTCAAATTTTTCTTTCTTAATAGCAGCGGAGGTCACATTTGATAGTAGATTGAAGAGATTTAAACAAATTTTGAAAGATTTTTTTTCCAGAATCTTCATTCAATTTGTTCAAATTCCACGCGGCAACGGTTTTATAGAAGTAATCATTTAAATATTTTCCTATTTTGAGTAGCTACTCTCATGTTTTAGGTTTTTAGCGTTAAACGTGATAACTTGATTGGATTTGAAATATCTAAATCGCCTGATTCTTTATATCTGATTCTTTATATTAAGCTTGATCCAATTCTGGTTTGTGGTGTTTGAGATCTAGCCTTCAATATGCTTAATTACTCATATAAGAGCGGTTTGCCTCGATAATGCGTTGGCATTATTTGATGAAGTTAAATGGTATCATGGCCAGAATGCTTTCTTTAAAACGTATTCAAATTCTTCTAACCGAGTTTTGAGAAGATGTCTTTTATACAATTTGCTGTAAGGAACACCAGTTGTCTTAACTGATGAAGATGGGTATGATTTTTATAATTTAAAACGCTATATGTAACAGGGTGTTTTGTTTCAAATTTTGTCAGATCTTGCTTAGATGATTTTAAGAGTAAATTTTAAGTTTTAATATTTTTAGAATAGGTTGACAAATTTGATGGCAGATCGACATTATTTGTATTAGGTTAAAATGCCTAATGATATTTTGTGTCCGATTTAGTTAAATTCTGCCAAACGGTTTTTATGGAGATACCCATTTGGACCTAGTTCTCACAAAAAAATATTTCATTACAATATCGTTACAGAATAGTTTCATAATTTTATCAAGAATGAGGTCGCCATGACTGATATAAATTGCAATTGAAAACTAATCGTTTGCACATCATTGAACATTTGCTGATCCTACCATCAAAATAAAAGCAATGCAAATCACCATAGGGTGATGCAAATACAATAGTTATCACCTTGTTAAATGCATTCCGACTAATTTTTATAATACATTAACATGTTCACTCAAAGATATATGGATATAAATATGATATGTGTCTTGTTTGGTATTCACCAGTTATGACTCTGATCATGATCTACAAAATAATTATGTCTTACATTTAATCGAAAATCGCTCAAGGACGGGTTCTCTGATTACAGTACACTCTCAAGCATTTATCTTTACTGCCACAGCTGTGATTATATGTTTCTAATTAAATAAAATGATCGTAGAATAACGCAAAATGTTGTCATCGTTTTGTTACCAGTCATACTTTCAGCTTCTCATACTGTAATGGCTCGTACATTTCTGTTCCCGCTAAGTGTTCTTTACTTTTGTTACCATACCATCTTCGCTTTTATCTTTCAATATTGCGTTTCCTGTGGTTTTTTTTCAGTTATTATCGCCACTATTGCCGCTATGATGGATTCCCATTTTAGTGTTGGTAGAACTTGTTATCCTTGAACCGATTCATTAGTCTTTACTCTTTTCGCACATATATCCAGGTAATATTCAACAATGTCTTGATCTGTCCATTCCAACATATTACTAACCATCTCCGCCCCTGTATAATTCGTGTAGTTGAACACTTTACGGATCATTTTCCGCTATGGCATCAGTTTAGTAGAACACCTAACTAATCATTTTCCACTGTTATCTGGTTTGGTAAAACACCTTACTAATCATCTTCCACTATGTTATCCAGTTTGGTAGAACACCTTGCGAATCATCTTGCACTATGTCATTTTTTGGGTAGAACACCATACAAATTATCTTCCACTATGCCATTCGTTTATTCCAAAACGTTACTACCGATTTTCCAATATGCCATCTGTGAACATCGTACTAATTATCTTATAATTATTTAGCCACAGTCACTGGAAAGGCTAAGGGTTGATTTCCACTGCTCGTGCTAGCCAGAGTCTGGCTTTGCCTGTTATATGTTTTAGATATCTTATTTACTTTCGGAAAGTGCACTACGGATGGCAGAATAAATACTCAATACATCTCAAATACTCAATATATCTCAAATACTCAATACATCTCAAATACTCAATACATCTCAAATACTCAATACATCTCAAATACTCAATGCATCTCAAATACTCAATACATCTTAAATACTCAATACATCTCAAATACTCAATATATCTCAAATACTTAATGCATCTCAAATACTCAATACATCTCAAATACTCAATACATCTCAAATACTCAATACATCTCAAATACTCAATACATCTAGTCAAATAAATGTAAATTTAAAAAGAAAACAGCAAAACAATTGCTTCTCTTAAAACATATGCAAACGATGATATTTAGGCTGCCTCCAATTTGCTTTTTAATGCTATTTAATGTAATCTTAAATGTTTCAGCTGCCATCAGTACTAAATTACACCTATAAGTATAGTATTTGGAAAGTGTTTGCATCACAATATGCAAGCCTAGTAGAAATAGTTATATTTGAAAATTGGAAAATGCTTTGAAAATGTCTGCTGAGTTTGGAATGTACCTTGTTAGCAGACACATGTACTCTGCACGTTTTAGCGGTAGGTGGGGATAGGGTTTTGAATCTTAAACTTCTGAAAATAGGACTATTTGTGAGTAAATCATATGTGTTAGAAAATATAGAGTGTAACAAACATTTTATCGTGTATGATCTAGGCGTTTGCAAAAACAAAGATTTGGTAGTAACCTTGAGTTTATCGCTGTTGCTAATTTTGTTTTGCGTCTTTGCTATTCAAAGGTGATTCGTTTTCGTAAAAAGCATTTAAGGTGTTTAATGGTCCTACCAACAAAAGTGGGATATCTAGTGTATGTTCTACTCCATTTTGATCCAAACATGTTATATATTCAAGTCAGGGTGTAGAAACAAAGAATAAAAATGCCTCCATTTAATGAAATTGCAATACATATGGGATGCACTGCCGATTGTTCTTGATATTTTCTTTCCGTACTTTTTCTTATGGTCAGGCATTAACACCTCAAGATGAATTGTTAGATATTATATATTCATTGCATATATTTTATTATCTGGGTATTATAGATTATGATCACCGTTTACGCTCCTACCCTAAGTGCTACCGCATTCACCTTGGATGAGTTCCGTGTCGAATTAAACTCGCTCGTCGACAAACTTCCCAAGGAGGTAAACTTGACAGGGCGACTTAAGCGCTAAGGTGGGTGCTGACCATGATTCTTGTCCTTCCTGCCTTGACACATTTGACATTGGAAAGATGAATGAGACTAGAGATCTGGTCTTAACACAACATCAGCATAACCAATTGATTCTTTCAGACAAAACCACAGCATTAGGTTGCTTAGAGGCATACACGGTCCAATCAATGTCACCAACTGGACTTTGATCATTACGAGACGATCTACCATGAAGGGTGTGGTTCTTACCCGTACCGTCTACGGCGCTGACTGCGACACTGACAACTCAAAATGAAGCTTCAGCCAAAGAAGCAAAACCATTCGGTACAGGAGGGTAAACCAAGCATTGACTTTGAGCACGACGTCATATCCAGCAAGGTTGAGGAATTCAATTATGCCAACTCCAAGATGTTTGATTCAGAACCTCCCAAGGGCAGTGTCAAAGAGAGATGGGATCACATAAGAGAGACTGTGTACAGCACAGCCACACGGATCGTTGGTACGAAGCAGTCAAAGAACAATTACTGGTTGAGGCTAATTCCGCCACACTCACGCCAGCCATATAATAGCGTCGCAGTTCTCACCGTACATATAACAGATTCCTCTGCCAGAGGACTGTACATGCATACATGTCTACCAGAAGAAAAGTACAGAGATTAGCATAGCAGTTCGCCAACGATTACTGGCTTCAGCTCTGTCAGACCATCCAGTCATCAGAAAGGTCCACAATCGATATGATATTCTCCGTCAGGCAACTGCAGGAAAAATTCATAGACAGCACAAACCCCTCCTCCTGGCCTTTATATACCTTACCAAGGCATTTGATCTTGTCAGCACAGACGGACTTTTCACAATCATGGCGAAAATTTGATGCCCTCCAAAACTGCTAAGAATGATCCAGTTTTTCCACGATGACATGAAAGGCACAGTGCAGTACGATGGTCCAAAGTCCAACCCCTTCAACATCCGCAACGGATTGAAGCAGGGTTGAGTTCTAGCCCACACGACGCTCTTAGGCGTCTTTGTTGTCCTGCTCAAGCATTCCTTTGGGACATCCACAGAACGAATATACCTGCACACGCGATTAGACGGCATAATCTTCAACCTGGCACGACCAAAGGCAAAGAAGAACGTGCGTGAAACAACCATTAGAGACATGCTCTTCACATAGACGATGCTACTTTAGCCACTCACTCATAAGCTGAGGCACAACACCTCAATAACCACTTTGCTAAAGCAGTCGGTGAGTTTGGATTGACCAAACAAATGTGATGGTTCAGAATGCGCACCTACCCACCCCAAGCATTATCATCAACAACTACAAACTTGTGGTAGTCAGTCAATTCATGTTCCTCGGCTCTACCATCACCAACAACCTATTGCTCGATGCTGAGTTCAACAAGCGGGTTAGCAAGGCATCAACAACTCTCTACTGGTTGTCGCAAAGAATGTGAAACAACAGTATGCTGTACCGTGCATGTGTGCTAAGCACTCTCCTGTATTTCAGTGTAACCTGGACATTTACTACGCCTCACAAGAGAAAAGACTGAGCGCCGTTCACATGCGATATCTCTGATGCTTACTCGGGGTCACTTGGAGTGATCGAGTAACAAAGAACGATCTACTTGAACGTGCCAAGATTCCCAGCATCGTCACACTCCTGGGCCAAGTACGTCGGATGGATGACGGACAGATCTCCAATGACCTTTATTCGGGGAGTTCATTCTGGCAAAATGTCAATTAGACGGCCACATCTTTGCGACAAGGATGTCTGCAAGCGGTACACGAAAGCACTTGACATCGATGTGAACACCTGGGAAGAGCTTTGATAGCTGAGAGGAGTAAGAAGCAACTCCAACGCAAACCAGACTCAACGTTCAAGTGAAGCAAGGATTGTTACTCACGTGTTTGGCTACATAGCCACTACATACGCTGCACAACCACCAACCAGGAAATCTCTTATCTCTCATATGCCCACTCCCATCGTCTCCATAGAGTCTAAAGTATGCCATCAATTATAGATCAATTCATTTTTCTAATATCTGTCATTTAATGATTTTTGTCAGTATATAGCTAAACATGTATGTATTCTTCTGGTGGTGAATTAGCTGAACAATACGTTTAACATATACATATCGTTTTCATTGAAGACGAAAACTTAATTCGTATGCATGTATTCCGCTTGAACTATAAATATTTCCTAAAATGTAGTTACCAAGCTATAGTCTGTTAGAGCGGCTTTACCATTGTATTTTCAGTATGGGGTGGAAGTATGGTGTTAGGTTTCGAAAAATAAAATCAAGGTTACTTGTGATACTATCATCTGGACTAGGAAATACATATTATACAAATGGTTTAAATTGTAATCTTGTGATAACATTTGTGCTTATGTTAGATTTGGATTTATAGTTCTAGTTTGTTTTTATATTCCACATCTGGAACAGAAAGCTTTTAAAACAGATCAGTGTTTGCTCATGAATTAGTTTCAAAAGCTCTAGTATTTTTTTACAGCTCCACGATACATTTTATCGCATTCTTGGACTGGCTAGTTGTGTCACAATTAGTGAAAAGTATCGAGTGTCCGTTCTTCCTGCTATGTGTACGTGTGCAAAACAAGATAAAACTTGATGCAACAAGTCCTATAAATAGGACAATAGCTTTCAAGTTCTGCAAAACCCTAAAAATATATGCTAATACATGTCCCAAAAGCAGCAAACTGTATACAATATACTATATACAATTCGGTAAATCTTTATACACTCTTCTAGATTCATTTTCAAACTTTCACCTAATGGTAACGTATTGGATTTTTTTCAATAAGCCTTTCAATATGTTATCCAAACTTGTTTTGAAAGTCCATCTAATTGTTCTCTGTGTTTGAATACTTTGCAATATTTCTTGCACTTTAACTTTCTGCGTTTCATCTTTTTCTTTGCTAATGTATATTTTGTATCCTCAGTCAATTCTCCATACAATAAAACTTTAGTATTCATATGTTTGATTTTGTTTTCTCTGAAGAACTGCTGGCAACACTTACAATATCATCACACTGTGTTAGATTTTGTGCAGATGTTATATGATCTTTCCAAACATTGTTTTAAAATAATAATCTTATACTGAATCAACATTTAACTATGCTTTAAAGTGTACCATACAAGTAAAGGTTACTGCTCTCAGCCTAATTTAAATATCGAAGACATCGACAAACAACTGCTTGAAAACAAATTGGGATTTATGGAAGACACAAGTAGAAATAACTCCACTTCTATGAAAATTGAACAGCACTTGCATGAATTCAACATAACAATTTTAAACGGAACATTATACTCATAATGAAAGAAGACATACGAAATCTTCATTAATGCTAGAGCTACTATTATTTCCAAATCAATCACCTTACATGCAATACACAACTTAAGCAGTTTGCAAAATGAATTGAAATATGCAAATAGTATTATAAACTTACCTGGATTGGTTCCTTTAAATTGAAACTACAGCTGTGTGCAGTGAGTGTGTTTTTGTTTCCTTCTTTCACAGATTTTGGTTTCCATTAGGTATCAGGAAATAATCAAGATAAAAGCAATAACGTCGAATGCTTGATAATAAAACCGTGTTGCTGCCATTAATCACAATCGTTATAGTAGTTATTGTTCACGAATAGGCACGCAGATATTGAAATTTTAGAATATTTTAATCCGCATTTACAAAATGTGGAATTTTCATCTAATATCTGGCCCATGATCAGTCCTTGAAGAAATTAAATCTAAGATCATTTTTATGAACCAAGTTGTATTCCTTGTGTGATTCAGCATATGAATTTTTTATCAAGTTAATTCCATCTCATATTCTTTCAGCCCCCAGAAAGAAAATGCAAACGTTATGTAACCGTGTAAACCGAAATCGACAACGTCTTAGAGACAATCGCAACAGAACTGAAAAAGGACATAGGCATATATAATATTGTAATTCATGGTAAAATCATTATGTTGATATAGAACTCTGATGGATGCAAAACCGAAAATAAAGCATAAATGTATATCATTATATGATGACGTTTGTGTATTGTGTAGACTCATTAGTATGCCGATGGTAATCTGGATTACATGCTATATAATCCAATAAGAAGTAATAAAAATGCATCGAATATTGTTCTATATTGTAATCTGAATCTGCTCTTCAGACATGTGTTCAAACTTATAGGTTGATCTGTGCTTCATGCACTTTATTGAATACATGTACACCCAATAATATGTAATAATAATTGTTACGTATATGTGATATAAGTCATTTATATTTATTTTTTAATTGTTTGTTTGTCAGATTCAAATTTGACATTTTAAGTTCAAGATTCATTCATTGGGAGATATTTTTTTTAAAAAGTGGGATGACTTGTACTTTACAAATAAACACCAGGTGTTGACCTCATTTCTGACCAGACTTCAGAGTTGTAAACAAGCTTTTAAAATGATCGGTTGATTTCAAGGATATTATGGAGTTTTGTTGTAAACATTTTTCTATTTTTAGTTGGGTCATACGGTGTGTACATGAGTTTTTGAACGTAAATTTATTCTAAAAGATTCTAGAAGATTACGTGACCTCTTTCTTGTTTACGTAAAAACAGGTATATACATTATGTTTTGGAGCAAACTATTGAGTAGAACTTGGGCTGTTAGAATATTAAGTTGTGTCGTTTTGAGTTATTTTAAATTACCTTGTATTGGAAATTATTTCAATTCGTTTGGATCAAGAAGATTTATTTTGTTATATATCTGGAAAAGAATTGTGCTCAAAGAATTTTATTACCATGAACTGATTGCATCACGTGACATTGTCCTCCATCTTGGATACTTCGCTGGGATTCGAACTTGGAATTATTTGGACATTTTATTACCAGGACGTTTGCAATTTATCTAGTAGATAATATTTTGAATTATTTTTGGATTAATTTTGGAATTGATTCTTAAAACCGTAAGTTTATTTTTCATTTCTGGAAAATATTTGTGCTTAATAAATTGTTTATTAAGTTTTTACAAGCTTGTTATTTTCACTCTTTCCTTGTAACTGTTTATTCGAGCCTAAGCACGTAACATAGAAATTGGGGGCTCGTCCGGGATTGGGATCAATTGGTATTTGGCTAGAAATTTTTTTTCAGAAAACTTTTGTTTTAAATTTGATTTCCCCTAGTTTTTGAATTTTTTTAAATCTTTAGTGAGTTTGACAGGCTTGTATTAAAATGACATCTAAAGTAGAAATATTTCTTTCTAATCCTACTCAGGAGCAATTAGATCTTTTCAAAAAAGATACGTTGATTCAACTTGCCAGAAAATATGATCTTTCTGAAGTCAAGGTTTCTTTAACGAAACAAGATATCAAAAAGATTTTGGTCCAGTATTTGGTAGAAAAGAATATTTGGGACAAAAGTGCTTTGATTTGCGGTCAGTAAATCTGTATCAGACTCTGACATAAAAATAAAGAATTTAGAATTAAAATTCAAGATGGAATTAGAATTGAAAAAGCTGGAATTTCAGGAAAGGGAGAAAAAGAGACAATTACAATATGACAAAGAGAAGAAAGAAAAGACAATTACAATATGAAAAAGAGGAGAGAGAGAGACAGGAAAGGGAGAAAGAAAGACAATTACAATATGACAAAAAGGAGAAAGAAAGACAATTACAATATGAAAAAGAGGAGAGAGAGA
This sequence comes from Unio pictorum, assembly GCA_030141615.1. Lineage (NCBI taxonomy): Eukaryota > Metazoa > Mollusca > Bivalvia > Unionida > Unionidae > Unio > Unio pictorum. The sequence goes on along the minus strand of JARLTB010000149.1, from coordinate 92,847 downwards.
GACAGGAAAGGGAAAAAGAAAGACAATTACAATATGACAAAGAGACGGAAGAAAGAGAATATCAATGTAGAATGAAAGAAATAGAGCTGGCAAGTGAAAAACACCTTCATACTTCAAATCCAAATTTAAGTTTTGATTTAGCAAGATATTAGATTAGTGCCCCCTTTCAGAGAAAAGAAGTAGACAAATACTTCATTCGTTTTGAAAACGTTGCAGAAAATTTAAAGTGGCCAAGGGAGCATTGGACTCAGTTATTGCAATGTGTACTCACTAGTAAGGCTAGTGAGATTTACACTTCACTGTCTGTTCACCAATGTGGTGACTATGATGTGGTTAAAAAATGCATTCTAAGCGGTTATGATTTAGTCCCTGAAGCTTATAGGCAAAAATTTAGAAATTACAGAAAAGAAGCTGGACAAACTCATGTCGAATTTGCTAGAGAAAAAGAGCAGTTGTTTGATAGATGGTGCTTAGCCAAGAAAGTCGAACAAGATTATCAAAATCTCAAGCAAATTATATTAATTGAAGAGTTCAAAAACTGTGTCCATAGTGTTTTTTTACTATTCTGGGAGTAGAGTACGGCTTTGTTAATGTTCCTCTCCACTGTGTAAATTTGTCATCAGACTTAGTATCAGGACCTGTGACAGTCGGAACAGTCTCGGATTTACCCGTTGAGGGAATAGATTTATTGCTGGGCAACGACTTAGCTGGAGACAAGGTTGTGGTTAATCCACTTGTAACTGACAAGCCTGATTTGGATAAGAAAGTTGATACAATAGAAATTGAATTCCCTGATATATTTCAAGCTTGTGCAGTTACCAGAAATATGGTAAAGAGAGCTCTTGAGAATGATGTTGATGAAGCCAGTATTCATTTAGCTGACATATGAATAGGACAGGCGTTTGATGAGGTCACTTTTACTCCTTGTTTGGATCAATCAGAAGGTATTGATTATAGTGATCCTCTTTTAACAACTCATTCTCTTTATTCTAATCAGTGTGATAAACGACAGTCACTTGTCGTCGAACAGGAAAAAGATCCTGAGATCTCCTGTTTGTTTCAAAGGGCCATAAGTGACACTCAAGCCAATGAAGTCTGTTATTCATTAAAAATGGAAATCTTATGAGAAAATGGAGACCTCCCGAGGTACCTGCTGGTGATGAGTGGTTGGTGAACTATCAAATTGTAGTTCCAAAAACTTACAGACAGGAAATACTTAATCTGGCCCATGAAACTCATTTGGCTGGTCATTTTGGGATTAATAAAACTGATCACAAGATCTTGACTCACTTCTGTTGGCCAAAAATCAAAAGTGATGTTGCCAAATACTGTAGATCTTGTCATACTTGTCAAATGGTAGGAAAAACCATTCAGAAGATACCTAAGGCTCATCTACAACCTATTCCTGCCTTTGATGAACCATTTAGTAGAATTATGGTAGATTGTGTAGGTCCCTTACCCAATACCAAGTCAGGTAACCAATACATGTTGACCATTATGTGTGCGTCAACAAGGTTTCCAGAGGCAATTCCGTTCAGGAATATAAAATCTAAAACAATAGTAAAAGCTTTGATAAAGTTTTTTTTACTCAGTATTTCCTTCCCAAATCTGTTCAGTCTCATCAAGGTTCAAACTTCATGTCTGGAATTTTCCAACAAGTTATGTATGAAATGGGCATTCAGCTATTCAAATCTTCTGCCTATCACCCTGAGAGCCTAGGGGCATTAGAAAGATTCCATCAGACTTTGAAAATTGTGATCCGATCATATTGTTTTGATGCGAATAAAGATTGGGATGAAGGCATTCATTTACTATTGTTTGCTGTTAGAGAATCAGTTCAAGAATCTTTAGGCTTCAGTCCCTTTGAACTGCTTTGTGGACACATTGTGCGTGGACCATTGAAGTTATTGAAATAGAAATTTCTCTCTAATGAAGATATTGAGATCAATCTTCTTGATTATGTTTCCGATTTTAGATACAAGTTGTCAAAGGCTTGTGAGGTTGCAAGAGCAAATCTGCACTTTGCTCAATCTAAAATGAAATCAAGATATGATAAAAAAAAATTGAAGGAAAGTAGTTTTCAGCCTGGTGATAGAGTCCTGGCTCTCTTACCAATGCCACAAAATCCTCTTCAGGCCAAATATTATGGTCCCTACACAGTTGACAGGAAAATTAATGACTTAAATTTCATCATAAATACTCCTTGCAGGCGTAAACAAAAATAACTCTGCCATATAAAAACATGCTAAAAGAGTATATTGAAAGAGATAGCCATGTTAAACCCGTAATTAATTTAGTTGTACCTGTCCCACTCAGTGAAGGAATATCATCAGATTCTATTGATATTGAAATGACGAATCTTTGTAATTCAGAAATTATGAAAGCTCTAGACCACAAACTTTCACATTTGCAAGTGCAAGAAAGAAATGAACTGAAACAGTTATTATTTGAATATGATCACTTATTTCCAGATGTTCCTACAAGGACAAACAAAATTTTTCATGACGTTGAAATTGTAAATTCCAAACCTGTCAAACAACATCCATACAGGATGAATCCACTCAAACAGGAATACTTATGAAAGGAAATTCAATATTTGCTGGAGAATGATTTTATCGAGCCCAGTAAAAGTGATTGGAGTTTACCATGCATACTTGTTCCAAAACCAGATAAAATTTTCCGTATGTGCACTGATTATAGGAAGGTGAACAGTGTGACAGAAACAGATTCATTCCCATTACCAAGAATTGACGATTGTATTGATAAAATCGGGAATGCCAAGTCTGTCACCAAATTTGACCCTTTGAAAGGATTTTGGCATTTGTGACTCCAGATGGACTTTACCAATATAAAGTAATGCCATTCGGGATGAAAGTGTCACCAAGTACATTTCAATGTCTTATGAATATGATCACCTCTGGTCTAGAAAATTGTGATGCCTATATAGATGACGTCATCATCTACAATGACACCTGGATAATCTAGCAACAATTCGAAAAGTTTTTGACAGACTCACTGATGCATTTTTGACAGTTAATTTATCTAAAAGTGAGTTCTGCCGTGCTAGTGTTATTTTTTTCAGGACATATTGTACGACATGGACAACTTAAACCAATAGGTTACTAAGGTAGAGTTTATTATTGCAGAAATATAATCTTGACATCCGGCACATCAAGGGAAAAGATAATTTAATAGCAGACGCTCTTGCCCGTGTATAACAATATAATATATCATATACACTGCGTAATTTATACGAGTTCTTTTAACCTCAGGTGTAAATTAGTTTGTGGTAAAAAGAAGGTTTTATCATATAAGCCTTTCTTTTTATTTTATGGGGGAAGGTGTGACGTATAATTGATATAAGTCATTTATATTTATTTTTTAATTGTTTGTTTGTCAGATTCAAATTTGACATTTTAAGTTTAAGATGCATTCCCTTGGGAGATATTTTTTCAAAAATGGGATGACTTGTACTTTACAAATAAACACCAGGTGTTGACCTCATTTCTGACCTGATTTCAGAGTTGTAAACAAGCTTTTAAATGATTGGTTGATTCCAAGGACATTATGGAGTTTTGTTATAAACATCTTTCAATTTTTAGCTGGGTCATACGGTGTGTACATGATTTTTCGAACGTAAATTTGTTCTAAAAGATTCTAGAAGATCACGTGACCCCTTTCTTGTTTACGTAAAAACAGGTATATACATTATGTTTTGGAGCAAACTATTGGGTAGAACTTGGGCTGTTAGAATATTAAGTTGTGTCGTTTTGAGTTATTTTAAATTACCTTGTATTGGAAATTATTTCAATTCGTTTGGATCAAGAAGATTTATTTTGTTATATATCTGGAAAAGAATTGTGCTCAAAGAATTTTATTACCATGAACTGATTGCATCACGTGACATTGTCCTCCATCTTGGATACTTCGCTGGGATTCGAACTTGGAATTATTTGGACATTTTATTACCAGGACGTTTGCAATTTCTCTAGTAGATAATATTTTGAATTATTTTTGGATTAATTTTGGAGTTGATTCTTAAAACCGTAAGTTTATTTTTCATTTCTTTAAAATATTTGTGCTTAATAAATTGTTTATTACGTTTTTACAAACTTGTTATTTTCACTCGTTCTATGTTACTGTTTATTCGAGCCTAAGCACGTAACAGTAATTAACAATGAAGTCAAGAATATAATAATAGTTATCAGATTTTATATAGAACATGAAACTAAGATCGTTATTGTGATTGCATGCCTATTGAAAGTAAATAGAAAATATTATGCATCATAAACACACCAAAATGGCACCTGATTGGTACAGAAAATAAATTGCGTACATGTAATACGGAATATAACATATATATATTTTAACTTTCGAATCAAGTGCTTTTCCCATGGAGATCAAATTGACATTTTTATCATATTTTATTAGTCTTGAATAAAGGATCATCGAATTAGTGGTCTTTCATTGGAACTATTCGCTGCGAGCGACTGAGTCTTAGCAAAATGAGTGAGTTTTCTTTTATCAATTTAGAAATGAATATATAAATGTCCACATCAACAATAACTACTGGAAAAGTAATAGCGAGCGATCTGGTATGCACAGAAATCGTGTATATGTTCAAGTTACTTGATCCTAATGATGTTAAAAAAGGAAATCATGAGACACCAAAAATCATTAACAAAATTACAGAGTTTGATGAAAACGGATAAAACAATAACCGGGTTAACTGAATGAAAGATTTAGAAAATAAAGTGTAAATGACTTACCATTTAAAATACAATCAATATTTCTACAAACCTCTCAATCTGAAAAAAGTTCAAAAGTGAAGACAACCTAAACTGTTGATGGGTTTTAGTGTGAGTTTGTTTTCAAGTTCGTTTTCGTTTTATCAATGCATTCAATGGCAAATGCACAACGTCTCATGAACAGGAAAGTGTTGAAAAAGGATATAAATACGTCAGTTGAAAGACCGTTGTACTGTACATACTTAAATCTGAATAAACTACACAGATATCTACTGAATCTTAAACTTTACTTCGTGTCGTTGCCGTTAGCGTCTTAACAACATCGTTCTGTTGCTATGTCCTCCTCTGTCCTCCCCACTGTCAGGTTGAAATAATTTACCATAACATACCGACTAGCCTGAATGACCTTATTAATACAGGTCTTTGTATCGTCTTGTACTTACAATGTAGATTAGCATGCACAATAAAATGAAGTAATCAGTGATATGTTTCAGCTTATGTATGTAAGAAATGCCCTTTTGACCAAAAGAAATTCATGTGAAATTTGGTAAAGAAAAGTATAAAAGCATATTTCCATGCTTTATATATATCATAAGATAACTTACGACATTATTGCTCAGGTAAAACAATCTTAATATCGCAGAGCTGTAGTAACAGGAACCGCGATAGTCAATGAAGTGTTAGGAAAGGCGATACTTTTTCATGATATCATAACATTGGGTTTACTGAAAATCGTGGATATTGCAAATATATTTGATGGTTTTGAAACTCACGACTTTCAGACGCGTGAGGCTGAATCGTATTTATTGAGCTTATGATTATTTCATCGTTGATGCGGCCTGGTACAAATATTGGTTGATATCCTTCCGCATTTTAAAAATCAATAACACATCAAGAACGTGATGAAAACTTTCAAACATCCTTGACTTATTGAATATCAGTACGATTGCTCGTCAAAGATGATATACAGTTTGATGGATACTGTCTTTATCCATTATCGTATTTAACCGTCTTTGGCGTATGTGTTTACGATTAGATGTATCATTATGTACGTGATGGAATCTGACGAGGAGAAGAGCTTGAGGAATTCATATTCCTGTGAAAAGGCGACTGAGTGAAGCAATTGTGTAATATCCCAGGGAATCAGTATATTTCAAATGACCATAATGATAGGCGCCAAGGACGAAGCATTGTTGAAAATTTAAATTGTTTTTAAGCAGAGATTTTATGATTGTATCACAGTGTTGCCAGTAAAAACGTTTTGGTTAGACGTGTGTGTCTCTATTATACTTGGACGTGATGAGTCTGAACAGTGGTATTCATGTTGTTTAATCGTACTACGCAATTAAATTAATAAACAGAAGAACTATGAAAAAAAATCCTCAATGTTATCAACGTTAAAAAACAATCAAAGCGGGACAACAAGTGCAAAATGAAATCACCAAGTGAACCGCATTGATCATAAAATACAAACGATGCAGTACAAAGTTGTCTCGATTCGACCTGTAAACTTTAGTTATGGCATCTGAGGGCAAAATCAAATCGAGACCTTTGTTAGAAATCACCTACATCTTCTAGTACAGATAAAGAATCTTGAGGTAGCGGTTTTTCATACGATACAAATCGAGTAAAACAAAACTAAATTCTCATTCCATAATCTCATAGTAGTGTCGTACTAGGGATTTATTTGATATTTATATAGCTCCAGGGTTCTATGCACGATACATGCTTTTGTCGCAATGTATAAATTACATTTTCTGTCTATCGTATTTTGAAATACTAATTTCCAAGTATGATGAGAAATGACATCTGTAAATGAAGATACTAGTAAATACTAGTGTATTTCCTCTGCAGAAGTACAATTTCTTCTACATAAGGGTATCTCGATTCTTGTCTAAAATCCAAAAGTAATAACATTTGGAACAACAGTATTATAATGTTAACTAATAATGATCAATATAAATAATCTTTAAGTAAAAGATTTAGACACTACTGTTGTTATGGGTCGCTTGTGGAAGAAAAGTTAAGACATGGTTAGGATAGCCGTATCAACGACTGCTATGATCTTCACTTAGTCTATCCCGGAAAGATATCTCGAGTGCAAACACAGACTGTGCAGTCATCGCGATCTACGAAATATCCATTCGGACACTTCAGATGACATATCGTAGCCGCTATGGCACAGCTGTCCACTGTGGTAGTCAGCGGGATTGGAGATGTTGTCACTGTTGTGCTTCCTGTTAACGTTGATATGAACAATCCTGCTGCAATTGTGCTTGTTTGTATTCCGTTAGCATTGGTGAGGTGAGTACCTATATTTGATAACAAAAAGATTTCAGGTTGTATCAATCAAAAAATATGACGAAAACAAACTCCTTAATAGATATCAAAGTAAAAGGAAGTTGTAAGATAACAGATAAATGTAATAATTTACTTATATTTACAGACAATATAAATATGTAATAGTTTGTAAATACCCATGTCATAAGAACCTCATAGCAACAAAACAATTTGTGGTTTGAAATCATAGTATATCTTTCATTTCGTACATTGAAACACTATTGTTGAATTACAATCTGGAAGTATAAAGATGCACTCGATTATTAGTTTGTGTTTTGAAGAATATTTGAACGAATACACTTCTCTTCATATCAAAGGAAACTTAAAATGGGGAATATTTTAATTAGTAACACAGGTATTAATTTTAATGCCGATTAGCTGATAAGATCAATATCGCATGTATTATGTTATTCTTAATTGCAGTGATATTGGGATACCTTGGTTCAGTAGGATAGGAGGATTTTGATTGGGTCCGGAATGCATTTGTCCAGACTGTTGGTTGGGAATCATAATATTAGGGAGTCCACCACCTGTCACATTTGAATCGGGAAGGATGTTTCCAAGCTGATTATTAGGATCCATCTTGTTAGGGTTTCCGGAAAGTGGTATCGACCCGAATGATGAACTTGTGGAACCCATTGGTTTAAGAAAGCCAGGCATTTGCGCAGGAACCGGGAAAAAGAAAGCTTGTCGTTTTCCGCTTTGGGGAAAGCTAGCGTAAGGACCCTGATTAATCATAATCTCTGGATTAGCATCGCTATCAAATTTTAGTTGTTGGCTGTTCCTTCCGCCATTAATTATGAGATTCTGAGAGAGTTTAAACGCAAACAAACCTGACGAAAAATAAGGAAAATGATGGCATCATGTACATAATCGGATAAAACCATTTGATAATGCATCATGTTCAATGCAAAACTGGTAAAGAAATTATTCTTAGGCTGAATAACAAGCCACAACTGTTTGTATATAATGTTTCTTGATGAGAATCATTCTACTTCCTCCTTTCGTCTTCTTCTTCTTATCATTTTTATTATTATTATTATTTATTATCATTATTAGTAGTATCTTATTGTCACATGTAATTCTGAAAGTCTGTAAAGTATAAATAAGGTTTAAACACGATATGAATGATCGTCCAGATTGTATGAAATATAGTATTAAATGAAAGTATACCTTGTATAGAGAATATCAAGATGAATAGATGTTTGATGCTGAACATTCTCTCACGTAAACAACAAGTCAGACGGTTATTATCGATACTAAATTTAAATCTTTATGTGCTCGTTACATAGGTTCGGCAGGTGCCCGACTTTCATAGGTTTATTTTATCTATATGGGTCATAATATTTAATGAATGTCAAAGATACAACAGCCGTCTAGAATATACATTTCCATATTTACCATTATGGAAATTATGTGGTTATTGCTTATATAAGAATGGCATATGCTGTAGAAAAAATAAATTTCATTTACATGAAAAAGCTATTCACGATACTTAATGGTCATTGCGAATATTCCAGAGATGTTTGATAAATCTTAACATTAATCTAGAGCGTCCCTGGTGCCTTTCATCTTCATATAACTATTCAGACAAATAGACAAACATCATATTTAAACGCTAATAAATTAAGACTAGAACCGTTTCATTGAAAATATGAAAGTTTATATTCTATGTGAAGTTTGTTATCGAGACGAAATAAACATTTCCTATGTTGTTTCACGACGATAGTGCATTCCATTCTTTAAGCCCAATGTGAAACAAGTAATCCAAAGACAAATTAAGGTGTCACCTACCAATTTACGTTCTAGCTGTGTTCCAGTATGTACGTAGTTATCCATTAATCCATAAACCTCAAGCAAGGCAATAATTTGTTTTTGTTCTGCAGTTGTGTGCGAAATATCGATTGTAATTCATGTTTAGACTTTCGCGACAAATTCTGTACTTACAACTAAAGTTATATGACCCCTAAACGTGGTTATTACGCTATTATTACAAAATGTAATTAATTAAATAGCAGAGTGGTTTTAAGTACAATTATTGATGGAATTTCTTCTATATAGTTCAACTCTAGATGACAATATCTTATGATGTCATGCATCCAAAGACGGTTTAATTTTAACTACCTATATAGACTCCATAGTCTCTAGCTCTATAGACTCCACAGTAAATGCCCAATGATTTATAATGTCATCATGTCTAGAAAGTGATGTCATTTTTGCCTTTAGACAAAAATGCGAGATACATTATGCAGTTTGGGGTAAATAAGGTATAACCTACATATTGTCTTTCCTAGCCACAGTAACTAAGCGGAATCACACACAATTCGTAACCTGTCTTAGCGCAAATATATAACCGCCAATATTTGTTTGCGGGACATGAGTAGTGTATATATTAAAACTGCTGTCTCACTTGATCATCTCTCCTTTGCATCTAACCTGTACAGCTACTTTTATCATGTTTAATTCCGTACATGTTAGAAAGCAAAAGCAAGATGCATAATCTCTTCTTCAAATGTATCAGAATCCAGTATACCACACCTTGTTCAATACAAATACCATATGATGAAGCACTCAATCCAACAAACACAACAACTGCATATTTCTCAAGAAATTCGCCTAATTGTTAATTTAAATCTTGGTAATGGGCCTGTAGGAATTAATACTTTTTCCTCGTCGTGTTCGAGACCCTAAACCAGCAATTTTGTTACTTGCATGCAAAAAGCATTATATTATAAATATAGCATTATGGAGCTTAAGTCGTTCAATGCCGGAGATAAATGTCGGCAGCAACAATAATCGAATGCAATCACCAGAAGGAAAACTAAGATGGATTTCGATGATTTTAAAAGATAGCGACGGGCTAATAACTGAAGGAATAGCGCGTGTTAGATAGTATGTCATATCTAGTTTATGTTTTCAAGTATAAAATAGAACCAGTTTTATGCCAACAAATACTACAAATTGTTTTCTGCTGCTCAAGATATTTTAATGTTGTATAGTACGTGATCAGGGTTGTGACATTGAAAAACATTACAATAGGATGCAAGACGTATCGAAAGGTGGGTACACTATACACTATCAATTCCTAAGTAAGCAGTTGTTGATCTGATTGTGTTTAGTGGTTCCTTTACAACAACACATGCTCTGTTAATTTTGATTTTGATTTTAGAATGGCTGTCAAAGCAATTATTGCATGTGTGAAATACTCAAATCTGTTTTGTCTAGGAATCAGTATATATTTTGGAAGTGTCGAAGATGTAATTGCTATGTGTGTTCATTTATTTTATTATTTCAAGATCTTCTGACCGTGCGAGAAGACGATTCGCAGTAGTACTAAATTTTGTTAGCGTGCCATAACCACCCAAACAATTTTAAATATTAATAAAATCCATCCTTTTGTATGAAACTTGGATACTTCATATCGCAGATAAATTTATTTAGAGATAAGACCAAAAAAGGAATAGGTCTCAAAATTATTTGATGGATAGGTTGCAACCCTTTTCAGTGAGTTATTTCGGGAATACAGAAATAACCGACAGAGATTAATGTTATTTGAAACGGTTGCAGATGATATCATGTATGTACTATTTAAATTGTTAATGGATAACCATTTTTGTGCGGAATTTGTAATGTTTCACCATGGACTAACAAACTGATTCTTTGTCATTAGTTATCTTGTCTGATAGGGAGCCTAATTGAAAAGCTGTCGAAACTGACGGTACGTTTCCTAAGAAGGAGTGAACTCGAATTAGTAACAAGTCGTAAGTAATATTTATCTTTTTCTTATTTTATGGTCAATTTTAAAATAACTGTTTCAATATCACCCACCCACCCACCCCGCCCTCACCAAAACAAGGAATCTTTGCGGCTGGGAAAAAATTATAGGAAGATTTCAGCGGATAAATGATCGAATCAGTTAAAAATTTCATTGGTGACCAGGAAATAGACAAAACAATGTTATCATGTGAAATAATTATTACAGATATGTACCTTTACTTACATTAACAATTTTATAATGAGAAGATTCTCTTGTGCAGAGAAATTCTGTGTTTCTACAGTGTGTTTAAATACATACATGTTTTACCAGGTTCAATAAATCTTCATCTATAATATTTAAATTAGATAACCATTATTCAAATCTTATTCACAATGAGACCCCTTTTCACCTGCTACATTATCAGACAATGCCATACTTGTATCATATCTGTCACGCATAAACCGATGTTGATATCTAGTGGAGATCATAGCAGAGCACTTACAATATCGAATACATTATTATTAGCAAGCATAAGAAGGAGAGTCAAAGGTTGTCTAAAGATCATAAGTAACAATAAGTCACGAGAGATAAAGTATGCTGGTTTTTATTGCCTTGGCTGTGATTGTAGTCGGTAAGTATTAGTTCTAGTATTTGACAGTTTTATATGCAATACAACAATGGCTTCATGACTGCAAAAGTAATGTTCTAATGTATCATCACGATTCTTTGAGTCGAGAAGTCAACAATTTCACCATTTGTTGATACTGAATATCTCAAACTTCCCATTTACTTTTTTGTTAGATGGCAAATTAAGTGTGGATTTATTTTGTCTGTTTGTCCGTCCTTCTTATGAAAACAATATTTAGGTTACGATATGTGTTTCGTAGTCTCTCAGATTATATATTCTGTAATGTAATTTGTGTTATATGCCTGATTAAAAGTACTATATTTTCCAGACAAAATAGAATCACTGTGAAATACATTTCCATCTTTGTAATATGTGTCATGTTCTACGTCTAACTCATTTTGTCAGCCATTATTAAATGCATATTCGTATAACTTATTTTGTAGATGGGTTATGAGAAGACATAAATCATGATCAAAACTTATATACATTTGTACATTTCGACGATTCATTGATGTGTGTCTTATACATCACTGCTTATTAATAACTATAAACTAATATGCACACGTGTCATGAGTAGAATAACAGGGATGAGGCAAAGTGTATCTCCAAAACATGACATCCTACATTATATTTTGTGTCTTCGTTCTAAGGTATGGTAATATGTTTTTGTTCTGGCCACATATTTTCCTATACGTGCAGGCAGTCACAATTGCCAATAATTGCTTGTATTATTGCCATAAATAATATAAAAATTTCCAAACTGGATAACTATTCTTTGAATATGTACTTGACATGAAAGATTTGAAGCCAGATATTATCTAGACCGACATTTTCAAGACTTTGTCTAAATTTCATCAATTTGTGTCTTAATTCAAGAATAACATTTGATTGGTGCATTTATTTGCTCAGTCAGTCTAGACCAGTGGTTTCCATCCCCCAGGTAGCAGCCCAAATCAGGGAGGACGAAGGATTTTTTTTTAACGGTGCAAATTATCAAAATGTGTAAATGGGGCTGAAAGGATAAGAACAAAATGTTTAGGTTATATATATATATATATATATATATATATATATATATATATATATATATATATATATATATATATCTTCATTCGCAGTATGTTTCTTTGCAAAATGTGCCAAAATAATATTGTATTTATAGACAGTCCATCTTTTGGAAGAACCTGAATCCACAACTGCATAACTCCCCTTCTTCTAAATTTGGTTTTCTATGAATTACACCTTACTTTTATTACTATGAGCGGAACTGGTTTTGTAATTCACGTCATAGCAACTCAGGTATATTATTTAGATCCTAGACCATTGGAGAAATGTGCCTTTGAATGAGTTAGGTATCAAATATCGTATGGATACTTATTCAGAAATGATATGATTTCTGAAATATTTATGTTAAATATTTCTGATTAATTTAGAAGAATCGATATTATATACCTCGAATTAAACGAGTTCAGATTTTCCCATTCAGCTGCAGAAAGATTTTTTATATAGTGATTTTGTTTTCCTAATGAAGGCTTAATATTAAATGAAACCTATAAGAATCAAAGTATTTGAAATTATACTGTGTTTAAAAAAGAGTACAGAACTCAAATTCATTCAATACACTGCAACAATATATTATTGAGCACTTGTATCATAAAGTGTATGTCTTCTATCACTGCCTAACATTATATCAAAATAGTTAAACGGGGAAAATTGCAAAACAGCTGTTGTGTTACAATCCATTTAGCCAGTGAAATAATACTTTGTGGTCGTCCTGGCTTATTGGCTCAGGGTCTCCTAGTTTCCTACCAAAACGTTCAGCTTAATTTTTTTTCTCAAATTGAACGTTTAGACTTATAAATAAAATGGTACTGCTCTGTTAGATATGCGATAGCCATGGCCTGAATGGCTTTCTGTGCTACTTGTATATACAACAGAGTGCACTGGTCATTGTCTGAACTATTGTATTTGCGAAAGGTTACGAATATTTTTTCCTAAATGACTGCTCAAATTATCAGAATGGTATTTTGTAATCACTTTTTCTCATGTTTGTTGTTTACAAGTTTCATTTGTATATTCATCTCTACTTTCAAATGGAGGAAACAGCTTGCTTAGTTCATACGCAAACAAATTTAATAAAGCAAACGTTTTAAGCGTGTACTATGTGATAGTGCTTTGTTTGTTTACAAAATAGTTCTTAATATACTATACTATTTTAGAAACACGTTACAAGCAGTATAAACAATACAGAAAAATACTGCACTATTCAGACTATGAAAAGTTAGCGGAGAACAAAGTAAGCATATAATAATATGTGCTGTAACTAGATTTATGCTCTCAATAAACCACTTATCTAGAATGAGATAGCACTAGGATAATACAAATTTGAATTGCTAAAAGATGTTGTTATATGGATCACGTTTTACTGAGAAGTTTATAGCATTGTTGGAAGCGTTATACTATCGTTGATAGGTATTACTAAATAGCTTCTGTTTACTTTGAGCAGACAATACTAAAAGCCGTTTTGCTACTAATGGTATAGACTATGGATTTCGCTTCAGATGAAATGTTGTATGCGTCATATATTTTGCGACTATTTAAATGTGTTCCCTTTCAATCAAGAAACGTATTCTAAACGCGTTTTGCAAGTATCGATCATGAATTCAATTTAATGTCAATATCAACTTAGTGCACATAACTAAACTGCGTCATATAGCTTCCTAATGACCCTATTTTCCTCAACGTCACAATAATTGTGCTCTAATGCAATTATTCAACATAGGTTGTTCTCAGTAGTCAGCTGTTCTCTAGGTGGCTATCTGTAGTTGATTGTAACAGTCACCTGTTAAGTGGGTATCTATTGCTGGTTGCAGCAGACAGCTGGTAACTATCAGACATGATAAGAGACCTATTTATTGGATTATGGATGTTTTAGTATACCTTACTACATAAACGAAGAAAACGTCTTTGATGATCGTTGTGTAATTAATTATGTGTGTTTGTATGTGTGTGTGTGTGTGTGTGTGTGTGTGTGTGTGTGTGTGTGAATGTGTGTGTGTACGTGTATGCGTGAGAGGTGAGAGAGATAGAGAGTAAGATGTCACATACATGTAGGAAAATGTCTCACACAGTCACAAATCATCCTGATTAGTTCTACCACAAACCTGTTAATGCAGAGCGCCAAGCAAGGCAGCTGTAAATACGAATTTTATAAACCTTTGTTATAACTTGGCTGGGTTCGAATCCGCGACTTCACGCTTACCAGGTAAACGCTCTAACCGCCATGGCTACCGTAGCGTTCTGTGTAATGAATTATAGGATATATGGGTACATGAGTGTATTAATAGGTTTTAGTTGATGCCACTAAAACACTGGTGTGTTCATTAGTACTTTCAAGACTGGACTATTGTAACTCAATTCTGTCTGGTTCGTCACAATAGCTGATCGAATCATCTTTAGAGTACCTCGATTCGAGCACATCTCTCCACATCTCTGTACCTTAAGCTGGCTATCCATTCGATCCAGAATAAAACACAAAATTTGTTCTCTGTGCTACGTTTCACTGACAGACTCCAGTCCAACATACCTATCCGGCCTCACCCATGTGTTTACACCAGCAAGATGCTTTCGCTCCTCTTCTGACAATCGTATACTCATTGTTCCCACAATGAAAACGAAGTCATATTGACAACGTTCTTTTGCATACCCGAGCCCGGCAATGTGGAACGAATTGTCCACTGAAATTAGACACAAATACACAGTGGTCGCTTTTAACAGTGCTCTTAAAATTCACCTTTATCGACTGCAGGAACAAACTTAGAGACCTAATAATGTTTTGTACCTTTTATGTTTTCAGCATGTTTTTATTTTGTCTAATTTCATGGTTTTTGTTTGGTTTTTTTTCTGTAGTGTAGTCATATCATTATAGATGCAGAGCGCTTAGAGCGTCTAAAGATTAGGCGCAATACAAAGTCATTATTATTATTATTATTATTATTATTAGTAGTAGTAGTAGTAGTAGTATTCATAGGTTTTAGATTTTAAATAGGTTTCAAACTATATATGGATGTGTCAAAATTACATGCATCTACATGTAAATGTATTATATGGACCAGTTTTAAGTGTATCAAATATCATAACTATGTTTCTGAAACGTTTATGTTAAATTTCCTTACATGGTCGTAAAATGCGTTTGAATTCTCGGCATCAATCCAGAATGTTACAATATAGTTTCCATACATTATAATTATTAATTTAGATATTCGCAATCTACTTAATCGATATTCATTTCGGAGCCTTGATTTTATTGCAAGAAAAATCACAGATCTTTAGGAGAAATGAGAACAATAGTGGCAAAGGATTTTCTCCTTGCCTAACGCCACAAAAACTTTGGACAAAACTCGATATGTCTTCTAGCGAACTTCACATGGCACTTTATGTTTTTTTTTATATCTAAAAAAACACATTACCATTTGCAATGCTTTACAGTATTTCATTATAAAACCCGCCCGTCAAACAAACTTAAAAGTCGATGAAGTAAGACATAAGTGTTTGTTTTCTGAACTTCAGAAATTCTGTTAAGGCATATAGTGCAAATACGTGATTTTTTGCAGAGTATAATACTCGGAACACACCTGGCTTCCCTTCAATATCTTGTTAAAAAAAAGTCAGAAAATTATTGATTTTGAGATTTAGAATAATAGTCATGAAATTTCTGAGACAACTTACATATTTTATACTTCGGGGATGGTGGGTTGCATGTGGGAAACGATCACATTTCGAGTTAATCAGGTACACCCGCCCCCACGAGTAAAAATTGGTCGCCCCATAAGCCAAACATTTAAAATTCTTCCTGTCTCGAGTATGCAGTAAAAAATAAAATATATATCATTAAGTTTAATGTATACTTGACACATTCATGGAGTTGCCCTCATAGTCTTTATACATATTATCAGTTTTATTCATTCTCACTGAATTTGTTTAAATATTTAAATAATTCATAGAGTTAATCTAATGTAAAGTATTGGTTTTTAGCTTCTGTTTTCAAAGCTGTTTATCATTATTAAAAATATTGCGCCTGTTTATATTTTAGGCTTCTACCTTTGTATTTTGTAGCTTGATTAAATTAAGATCGAAATTCATTGTTTTGATGACTGATAACGATTCATGTTGTACATCTTCCCAGCTAAATTGCAACTTCTCTGTAGGCCATAAAACTGTCGTACAAACCAACGCTTATCTGAAATGTTGTCATTATTATTACAGTCATTTATGCCCGTAATATTTTCGAACCTGTTTTCGGCTAAATCAATAAATAGTATAAGACAGTAAGATATATTCGTTTCATCATAAGTTTTGGTGTGTTATTTGATGCCGTTATCTTTTTCAGCAATATCATTATAATTAATGCTATTGACATAATTAATTTGTTTTGTTCTTTCTGTCTGACTTCCCTAGCGATATTTAATATTTGTGTGAATTCACTGTTAACGTCAATTTATTTATGATCATGAGTAATACATGTCTGCGTAAAAGAATATCCCGATGCTCCATACTTCGTTAAAGAATAGCCCGATGGCTCCTACTTCGTTAAAGAATAGCCCGATGCCCCATACTTTATGTCGTCTGAGGCGGCAAGTGGAGGAAGGGGTAGTAGTGATTCAGTTGTTAACGTGTCGGACTCTCAAAGCAGAGTTGTCTATCGCAGTGTACTTTGGCACTCAAAAGCCTGCCTGTGCTACTACAAACCAAAACTATGACCTTTGTACAAAAGGGTACATTTGTATTATAACTGAAATTATCAACGTTCATTATTATATTGAAGAGTCGCCGAGGCAGACTTATTTCCAGATCTGAAATATTTTGATCACGCGTGTGCAATATTCCTAAGCATAATGGAGGATGTTTTTTCTCACATTCCTGGTTACATGAATTTCGGGTATTTATATTTCAGGTTTCTCATATCCATTGTTATTGATCTGCATACGTTGTTCATCAACGATGGTTGATTGTGTGTGTGTGTGTGTGTGATGGAACATATATAATTATCATGTTTGCTAAAACAAAGAATACTATTTTTTTTACCTGTATATCCTAACTATCCCAACCCATTCCCCGTAAATTAATTTATTTTTTTGTCTCGTTTGTATTGTCAGGTGGAAATGCACAACAACCAATATATTTCTTACAGCCACAATTTTTGCAACCTCCACAGTTTCAGCCGAATCCTGGAACTGGACCTTTGAGTGTATCGTCCTTTCCTTCCCATTCAGGTATGTTATTGAACATTTTGAAATTAAATGAAGTTTGAGATGTCGACTGTTCTTAGAGTTTCTGTGGTTTTATATTTGTTTTTGTCAATTAATAGCGTAATAATTTGGAACATTTTTTAAATTAAATATTGCAGAAAATAATTTAAATTGAATTTACACACATATACTGAATGTGATTGAGGTGGGATGTCTTTGTAACTTAAAAAACATTCCTGTCCATAAAGTGGGAGAGGACCAACATGAAAATACTGTTGAAACATCGAATAAAGAGGATAACTGTGACACAGAAAAAATATCCATGTTGAATTCAAGATGGTCAACAGATTGAGAAACGTCTACATGCAAATTAAAATAGCAAATTCTGAACGTTTAAAAATTAACCAGTTGGAAATGTTATATGTCTGTTTTTTCGATGGCAACATTTTAAGTAAGATGACCAGCAATATATACAACGTTCCACGAAACAAAAAAGTAAATAAAATTCAAAAACAATACATCATCAACACTAATTATCAGACAAGGCTTTAATCTAATGAAGGCGTCAATTGGTCATCAACAATAATTCATACTGAATAAATTGCAACACTTATGATCCTATTGATACTCGGTCTATTCATATATGACATCCATATAGTAGGCGGACATTATTGTAATAAGGCTAGTATTACCGTACATCCAGATAGTAGACGGACTGTATTGTAATAAGGCTAGTATTACCGTACATCCAGATAGTAGACCGACTATATTGTAATAAGGCTAGAAGTAACGTACATCCAGATAGTAGACGGACTTTATTGTAATAAGGCTAGTATTACCGTACATCCAGATAGTAGACGGACTTTATTGTAATAAGGCTAGTATCATATTAATACTCGGTCTCACATCTGACATCCAGATAGTAGACAGACTGTATTGTAATAAGGCTAGTATTACCGTACATCCAGATAGTAGACGGACTTTATTGTAATAAAGCTAGTAGTACCGTACATCCAGATAATAGACCGACTTTATTGTAATAAGGCTAGTATCATATTAATACTCGGTCTATTCACATCTGACATCCAGATAGTAGATGGACTGTATTGTAATAAGGCTAGTATTTCCGTACATACAGATAGTAGACGGACTTTATTGTAATAAGGCTAGTATCATATTAACACTCGGTCTATTCACATATGACATCCATATAGTAGGCGGACTTTATTGTAATAAGGCTAGTATTACCGTACATCCAGATGGTAGACGGACTGTATTGTAATAAGGCTAGTAGTACCATACTTCCAGATAGTAGACCGACTTATTATAATAAGGCTAGAAGTACCGTACATCCAGATAGTAGACGAACTTTATTGTAATAAGGCTAGTATCACCGTACATCCAGATAATAGACCGACTTTATTGTAATAAGGCTAGAAGTACCGTACATCCAGATAGTGGACGGACTTTATTGTAATAAAGCTAGTAGTACCGTACATCCAGATAATAGACAGACTTTATTGTAATAAGCCTTGTATCATATTAATACTTGGTCTATTCACATGTGACATCCAGATAGTAGACGGACTGTATGGTAATAAGGCTAGTAGTACCGTACATCCAGATAGTAGACGGACTTTATTGTAATAAGGCTAGTATTACCGTACATCCAGATAGTAGACGGACTTTATTGTAATAAGGCTAGTAGTACCGTACATCCAGATAGTAGACGGACTTTATTGTAATAAGGCTAGTAGTACCGTACACCCAGATAATAGACTGACTTTATTGTAATAAGGATAGAAGTACCGTACATCCAGATAGTAGACGGACTTTATTGTAATACGGCTAGTAGTACCGTACATCCAGATAGTAAAGGGACTTTATTGTAATAAGGATAGTAGTACCGTACACCCAGATAATAGACCGACTTTATTGTAATAAGGATAGAAGTACCGTACATCCAGATAGTAGACGGACTTTATTGTAATAAGGCTAGTATCATATTAATAGTCGGTCTATTCACATCTGACATACTGATAGTAGACGGACTGTATTGTAATAAGGCTAGTAGTACCGTACATCCAGATAGTAGAGGGACTTTATTGTAATAAGGCTAGTAGTACCGTACACCCAGATAATAGACCGACTTTATTCTAATAAGGCTAGAAGTACCGTACATCCAGATAGTAGACGGACTTTATTGTAAAAAGGCTAGTATCATATTAATACTCGGTCTATTCACTTCTGACATCCAGATAGTAGACGGACTGTATTGTAATAAGGCTAGTAGTACCGTACATCCAGATAGTAGAGGGACTTTATTGTAATAAGGCTAGTAGTACCGTACACCCAGATAATAGACCGACTTTATTGTAATAAGGCTAGAAGTACCGTACATCCAGATAGTAGACGGACTTTATTGTAATAAGGCTAGTATCATATTAATACTCGGTCTATTCACATCTGACATCCAGATAGTAGACGGACTGTATTGTAATAAGGCTAGTATTACAGTACAATATAGTTTAAAGCTGCACGTGAATTGCAAGCAGAACTTTAGGTATATGTTTGAGTAGAAAATGTTTTACTCACATACATTATAGCTTGTGAATGGAAACAAAAT
>JARLTB010000149.1:15000-67500 GCA_030141615.1 Unio pictorum | reverse complement strand
CCACGTTGTGGCTATGTCTTCGAATGTCCTATTCTTTGTCTCTGGCACAAATTTAAAAGTAAAGATCCAAAAAAGTGCCAACAGCGCCGAAAATGGAAGAAATGAATAGTTATTTAGCCCCTTCTGAAAGTAAGGAAAGAGACTTTGGAAAAACAAGAAACGCTACTGTTGAGTGACAAGACACGCATGGAACAAAAAAAAAACACAATTGGATACGGAAATTCCACTAAAAGCGAGCGTTATTTGGGAGACAGAGTGAGACTAGGTTCTAAAAAGATTGAAACATCTGTTGAAGGTTATAATTTTGTTATGTAGATTTGTCTATTTTGTCCTTTCCTTGTAAATAGGTAGTTTGCGTTTTTCACTTTCCTTGTGTATAGGTAGTTTGTTATCTATAAAAAAGCAATGAGTCGTTAGGGAATCAAAGAACTGTAACTCCAAATAGTATTTGATATAAAGCAAAATGTATATTTAGGGTATTCGTCTTACTGATTTTGACAATGATGACAATAATAGAACATTTCTTTGAGAAACAAAACGCTCAGATCGACGACGTGGCTGAACTTTGCCTGATAGTTAAATGCAAGTAATAGAGCAGATGGCGAAGGAATATAGTTACGTTTGATCTATCATTTGTCCCGTTTTACGAGGCCTCTGTACCAGGGCTCTTTTAGACAAAGTTTGGTCTAATAATGTTAAGCCGATTTTAGTTGGAGTTGTGCAAAATGGTATTTTTCTTCTTTTGTCAGGTTTTTGTAACAGCAACCAAGCGTTTAGATAGATTCACATCATTAATATAAATTTGAAAGTCTTTACGCTTCAAATCTACTTGAAACACTATATTAATTTTGTTATGGATGAGATCATTTATTGGTTTTCTATGTTTAGTAGCTGTAGCCATATTTAATGTCTGATTGCCATAATTTGTAAGAAAGTATAAACCCTTTATGTCAGATTGCTTTCAATAATAGATATTCAGATTTTGTTCAGTGGCTTTTAATATGAGATATTTAAATTATTTGACGGTCAATTAGATGGAGATGGTTCTGGAAAATTGTCTATTCTTACTAACGCCAGTCATAAATCATATTTGATGGCGGATTGACATAATATTTTATAAACTTCTGAGGCATGAGTGTATGTGTGTGAATTGGATTTAAACTTAGTTTTAACAATATTGCAGTCATATCGCTAAGATATATACAGAGTGACAGTTTATCGAATTCTCTAGCACTGTGGCATCATGCCGCAGCATGTAGCATCATATCCCACCCAGTCATATTATCCTGACACCCAGTCATATTATCCTGACACCAGTCCTAGCACTAACATCTCAATGCTGAGCGCTAAGCGTGGCCACTGCTAGTACCATTTTATCAGTCACTGGTACGACTAAGCCGGGGTTCAAACTCACGACCTGCGGAAACGGAGGCGGACGCCTTACCACATGAGCGGTCTTGAGGCATGAGTGCTTTCTGTCAATAATGGGCAAATGTTTTTAAGCTGTGTTTGATAAAAGACATTAAAATAGTAATTTGGCCTCTATATTTAGTAACAGCTGTCATTGAATTTGATGCCGCATTGCGATCATTTGTACAAGTTTGAAAGTCGTCTGTTCAAGAATGCGGTCTGTACTATTTGGCTGAATTCTGTGACTGAATTTTGAGACAATGTTATCGAATGCTATTGTTTAAGTAACGGCTGCCATAAGAGATTATGGAGTAACTTCCATTAAAAAAAGCTTAAAGACCCTGATCCCAGTCTGTTCTATGTAATTTTAATACGGTTTGTGAGAATATTATGGCTTAGTTGGACTAATTTACATTCTCAAAATGTTTCTTCTTTTTCTATCAACATCATTGTCGTCACGTATTTCGTATCCATCCTATTTCATTATGATAAAAATAATTTTGACCACCATCCAGTTAGACAAACACACCGTTGTAACTAATACATTTACTTCATTCACCAATATGTATATGTATATATATATATATATATATATATATATATATATATATATATATATATATATATTTACTTATATGAAATATTATTCATATAAATGGGCCATAGGTTCCACTCATTCACGCAGTTATAGACGAACATCGTTGCGTCTTACTGCACCTGTCGCAAAATGGTGATGATCACAATTTTTTTTAAAATCACGTGCTCGTATAAGATGGGTTTTTTAGTCTTAGCTGTTTATTCCATCTTCCACTTCTGACATTCACATATTTCCACGTTTGTAGTGTATAATGTCTGATCTGGGTTACTTATAAATCATAATGTTTTTTTTCTGAGCCATTTCGAGTTTCCTTTTGCGATCTTTATTACCAATTCAGACAAACAATGAAGACCAGGACTAATTTAAACTGTATTAGAGCTTAACCTAATGTTTTTCTAGTTTCAGTGAACAGTCTCGACTTTGTTTAATGAGAAACGTTAACCTTACATACTGATCTGTAATTTGTACTATTGACTACGCATTCGCCAGAAAGCAAGTTATCTATATGGAAACCTAAATATTCAATACACGTTTTGTAGAATTGACTGTGGTCATTGCCGTTAAATATAAACTAACCACCAAACCAGCCATACAGAATTTAATGTTGCTAGCAAATTTATTAGCAGAATATATCAGGGAAAACGCACCTAAATTTGATATATAACATCTTACACGCAATGAATATCACGACCAAGCGAATCAAACATATTCTTCGTGAGTTATGCTTTGAAAGTCCAATGGTTTCTCTTTCCAAGGACGTCAACACAACAAGTTGTTTCTACTGAAAGGTTCTTAAAGACTAGAATACTACAAAATAACGGGCGTTTATTCATCTAATAACGACACATCACGGAATTATAACTTTGGCTTTGTATGGATTTCCTAATTACACAGTTGTATGACTTATTAGCACGCCTTTCAAAGCCGAAAACTCCAAAGCAATACCCAAACATGCTTAAAATACCTAGAACATCCCCAATGCTAGCAAATTAGGGACGGTCCAGTTAATGGAACTATTCCATGCTATCATAACGTCGTATGCACAAATTTATTTTTCACTTAATCTCTGAATCAGGATATTCCAAAGAATTATTCAAATGGGCAAATTGACCCATGATCAATAAGCATGATAATGTTCGTGTATTTAAAAACTGGATTGTGAAGATTGAGCCCCTGCTGTTTCCAAGGAACCTTATGTCATAAATAATAGTGATATGTCCTTGGGAGTAGATATCCTAATGTAGTAGATAATGTATACAGGGACAATCAAGCAAGCGATGGACTGTCCTATCTATCCAGACAGACATGCATACAGACGAGAAAATAAATCTGAGTACAACACCCCTTTTACCTGCATGTAGGGAAAAGCATATCCAACAGCAAAGTTTGACATCCAATTAACAAGGACTGAAACACTGAGAGCAGCTGGCCTGGGTCCTTGCGAGAAGAGTTCTGCAACTATTAGCCACGGTATGGATCCTTGAATTACAATGTAACGAGTTAATATGGCAATGAAAGGAAATATAAATTATACTAATATCTTTCTTTCATGGAAATCATTATAATGTGGTTTGTTAACCTAACATTAATATGGATACAAATAAGTGCGTTTGAAGTTAGGCATTTATTTCTTGATATCATAAGATCTAATTACCCATCACTCACCTGGTCCAAGCGCAAAGAAGACAACGTAGAAGAGTGAGGCCACTATATTTACTATCTTGAACCAGTCCGCTAGATACTGAAAAAAAGATCGGTTGGTCTTTTAAATGAGAGATGCTGATACTATCATGAGACAAAATATACACAAATAATAACATTCATGCAATTTAATCTTGTATTCATGCTAATTATAAGCATGAATGAATTAATCAAACCTCTCTTTAGCAGTTATTTCTCTATATACTTTATATGAAAATGGATTTTATCGTTCCTTGGACAAAGAAAAAGAAAATTATACCAATGTTGAATCTACAGATAATGACCCATCATTTCAAACATTTGGAAATGTGGTATCAACACCTATGTGTTCCTGTGTTTTTGTATTAGTCTCTAGTGCAAGTGTTTCAGAAAATAACAATTCAAAGATGAAATAATAGCCCTTGTCTTTGGTATAAAATCATGAAGTATTCAATGTAGTTTCGAAGAATTTATCGTGATCAAGACCACTTTATGTCATTCACATTACTGTTAGCATGTTGTAAGTCTAATAAAATAAAATCTTATTACACGGATGCCATAAACATGTATATAATAAGCTATTATTAGGTTATGGCGAATGGGCACAGCTATGTCATAACATCAATTACCAATCGACATTGAATGTTATGGCGAATAATCACAGTTATGTCATAACGCCAACTGTCAATCAACATCGACAGATTATGGTGAATATTCACAGCTATGTGATAATGCCAACTGCCAATCAACATCAACAGATTATGGTGAATAGGCAAAGCTATGTGATAACGCCAACTGCCAATCAACATCGACAGATTGTGGTGAATAGGCAAAGCTATGTGATAACGCCAACTGCCAATCAACATCGACAGATTATGGTGAATAGGCACAGCTGTGTCATAACGCCAACTGTCAATCAACATTGACATGTTATGGTCAATATTCACAGTTATGTCATAACGCAAACTGTCAATCAACACCAAAGGGTTATGGAAATATGCAGTGTGATGTCATAACGCCAAGTATTAACAACACCGGTACATTATAGGTAATATGCACAGCTCTGTCATAACGACAACCGTCAATCAGCACCGATGTTTCTAGCACAAGAATTAAGGATCATTATAATCATCATTATATTGATATTAATAATGATATTAACCGACGAATATGTTAATCACCATTACGTCTCCTAATTTGAATGCTGATGTCATATATTTACTATTATATTTATCAAATGAAAATATAAACAATAAGTTTATTTAATTATTTTAAGTAAATAAATAAGCAACAGGTTACTTAAAATTATTCTTCAGCAATGAATGATTTATCTAAACGTGTTCTATGTTGAAATCTAAACATTAGTTCTAAATTAATTTTTCATAGCTTATATAATTAACAACAGAATCTTAAATATGTGTCCATTCCGCATTAATTGGTTGAATAAACACATGCACAGCCTTGTCAATGCTGACATTTTGATGTTTCTATATTAATTTTTGTAGTGAATGAATGAACACAAAAGATGATTTGATAACCGGAAATGAAATAATGTGTGGGTCAAATTAAGAGAAGTAAAGTCATGTAAACTAACAATTATAAGCTAATAGTAATAATAAATACCAATACAGGAAACAGGGTGATGGTGATAAGAACACAATATTGTATTAACAAACATGTAAAAGGTGTTGTTTTTATATATAATATACCTTATGATATACCAGACAATTTTATGCCAAAGAATAAATCAGAATTTTACCGTCAAATCCTGTTAAAATGTCTCGCCAGAAATAATTCTAACGCTATCAGCCAAGCCTCGATATAATATTTCTAGTTATTCAGTTGGTGATACCTTCCTTCATACAAAATTAACTACTGCACAGCATATGTTGTTGTTGTGGATGTATAAGGCCAGTATTAATGGTGGAGGAAGAACCCGGAAAAACCCTGTAAAGAACCACCGACCCACGAGAAGCTACTGGCAAGCTTTCTCACATACCCACATTGGCCGAATCCGAGGCACAATATATGTAAATCACGTGTGTCTGATGCCCCTATGCGTCGAAAGACTTCTGTCATGATGATATTAGTGAAAATGGGTTCATGTTCTTATAAACATGTCCATCATACAACTGATGTTCACGTGCATATTTGATGTTCCAATCATTAAATTATATGTATGGGTTAATATGAAGTTTGTATTATACTGAGTGAATTATTGTGCAATTTCTTCTTTTTGTGTTACTTTTTGTGATTTTGTTAATTTATCTGGAAACTGATAGGTACATAACAAAAATAACATCAGCATATTATTTCGATCTTATATTATGCTGAATGAAAGTCTGGATCATGACTCGACGCCACCTACCGGACAATGATCCCGATTTTCAGATGCAGACAACTCGATGCGATCTAGCAATCAAGATCGCATTACTACGGTAATAATATTGTGATGGTGAAGCGGTGTTATATTGGTCTAAAATTGAGACTCTTGGTCATAACAGCCATGGCCAGGATAATGGCTATGCCCTAATGCATTGACAGCAAATTCCAGGGTGAAGGCGATGACGATACTATACTGTACTAACAATGAGACCTAGTGTGGTAACTTTAATAACACTATACTGTACTAACAGTGAGAACCAAGGTGATAGTGATGAAGACATTATACTGTATTAACAGTGAGAACCAACGTGATAGTGATGACGACATTATACTATATTAACAGTGAGAACCAACGTAATAGTGATGACGACATTATACTATATTAACAGTGAGAACCAACGTGATAGTGATGACGACATTATACTGTATTAACAGTGAGAACCAAGGTGATAGTGATGAAGACATTATACTGTATTAACAGTGAGAACCAAGGTGATAGTGATGAAGACATTATACTGTATTAACAGTGAGAACCAAGGTGATAGTGATGAAGACATTATACTGTATTAACAGTGAGAACCAAGGTGATAGTGATGAAGACATTATACTGTATTAACAGTGAGAACCAACGTAATAGTGATGACGACATTATACTATATTAACAGTGAGAACCAACGTGATAGTGATGACGACATTATACTGTATTAACAGTGAGAACCAAGGTGATAGTGATGAAGACATTATACTGTATTAACAGTGCGAACCAACGTGATAGTGATGACGACATTATACTATATTAACAGTGAGAACCAACGTGATAGTGATGAAGACATTATACTGTATTAACAGTGCGAACCAACGTGATAGTGATGACGACATTATACTATATTAACAGTGAGAACCAACGTGATAGTGATGACGACATTATACTATATTAACAGTGAGAACCAATGTGATAGTGATGACGACATTATACTAAATTAACAGTGAGAACCAACGTGATAGTGATGACGATACTATTCTGTATTAACAGTGAGAGCCAAGGCTATAGTGATGACAATACTATACTGTATTAACAGTGAGAACCAATGTGATAGTGATGACGACATTATACTGTATTAACAGTGAGAGCTAACGTGATGGTGATGAGTTTAATATATAGCCAGTTTGATGGTGATTAGCATATTAGCTTTCTACAATGAGTGCAAGAATATAGGCAATAATGCTACAATACAGCTCAAGATATGCTATACTGTGCTAAGAATGAGAGTCACCATGATGGCGACGAGGATACTATACTGTGCTAACAATGAAATTCAAGATGATAGAGACGTGGATGTTATAATGTACGAACAATGAGAGCTAGGATGATTTCGACGAGGATGTTATCCAGTACAAATAATGAGAGCTAGGATGATGGCAATGAGGATGTTATGTTTTAATGTACGAACAATGAGAGCCAGGATGACGGTGACGAGGATGTTATATTGTACGAACAATGAGAACCAGGATGATGGCGACGAGGATGCTATACTGTAAAGACAGTGAGAGCTAAGATGATGGCGACGAGGATGTTATACTGTACGAAAAATGAGAGATAGGATAATGGCGACAAAGATGTTATACAGTACTAACATTGAGAGCTATGATGATTACAACGAGGATGTTATATGGTACTACCAATGAGAGCTAGGGTGATGGAACAGAGGATGTTATACTGTACAGCCAGTGCGAGCTAGGATGATGGCGACGAGGATGTTATACTGTACGAACAATGAGAGATAGGATAATGGCGACAAAGATATTATACAGTACTAACATTGAAAGCTATGATGATGACAACCAGGATATTATACTATACTAACAATGAGAGCCAGGATGATGGCGACGAGGATGTTGTACTATACAGACAGTGAAAGCTAGGATGATGGCAACGAGGATGTTATACTGTACTAACAATGAGAGCTAGGATGATAGCGACGAGGATGTTATACTTTACTAACAATGAGAGCTAGGATGATGGCGATGAGGATGTTATACTGTTATACTGTACGAACAATGAGAGCCAGGATGATGGTGACGAGGATGTTATAATGTACGAACAATGAGAGCCAGGATGATGGCGACGAGGATGTTATACTGTACAGACAGTGAGAGCTAGGATGATGGTGACGAGAATGTTATACTGTACGAACAATGAGAGCAAGGATAATGGCGACAAAGATGTTATACAGTACTATCATTGATAGCTATGATGATGACAACGAGGATGTTATACTGTACTAACAATGAGAGCTAGGGTGATGGCGACGAGGATGTTATACTGTACTAACAATGAGAGCCAGGATGATGGCGACGAGGATGTTATACTGTACTAACAATGAGAAATAGGATGATGGTGATGAGGATGTTATACTATTATACTGTACGAAGAATGAGAGCCAGGATGATGGTGACGAGGATGTTATAAAATGTACGAACAATGAGAGCCAGGATGATGGCTACGAGGATGGTATACTGTACAGACAATGAGAGCTAGGATGATGGCGACGAGGATATTATACTGTACGAACAATGAGAGCTAGGGTGATGGAGACGAGGGTGTTATATTATTGAGAGCTATGATGATGACAACGAGGATGTTATGCTGTACTAACAATAAGAGCCAGGATGGTGACAACAAGGATGTTATACTATACAGACAGTGCGAGCTAGGATGATGGCGATGAGGATATTATACTGTACAAATAATGAGAGCTAGGTTGGTGGTGCTAAGAATACCACTGTATTCTCAATGTGAACCATGGTAATGGCGATGAGACTCTTATTTTGTATACAATTAGTCTCAAGGTCTTGTTGATTGATATTTTGTAATACACCGCATAGTTGATAACCTTGACTATATGATCCTAAAACTGAGAGTAAACATCGTACTGATGAAGCTCCTGTACAGTACAAACACTGCAATTCAGCATGGTGGGGTTAATAATTGTGTACTGTATTAATCTGTGAGCCAAGATGATTGTGGTGACGATAAATAAGATGATGGTGATAACAACGCTGTACTAACAGTGAGAGCCATGGTGATGGTAATGAGGACGCTGAAGAGGAACATTCCCCCTAGCCCCAGGAGATGCAGGGTGCGGCGTCCCACCCGGTCCATGAGGGGTATTGTCACCAGTGTCATCAACACCATGGTTCCTCCAACCCCGCTGGTGGCATGAGCAGCAACAGATTCTTCCATACCAGCGCTCTTAAACATGATGAAGGAATAGTAAAATATCTGAAATACAATATTCAAAAGGAATAGTAAAATATCTGGAATACAATATTCAAAAGGAATAGTAAAATATCTGAAATACAATATTCAAAAAGAATAGTAAATTATCTGAAATACATTATTCAAAAAGAATAGTAAAATGTATGAAATACAATATTCAAAAGAAATAGTAAAATATCTGAAATACAATATTCAAAAGGAAACAGTTTTACTGTCAAGGAATGATCATTATAATTATCCGACATCATTAAAACTAATTTAATGAGACATGATAATGTATATCATAAAAATCCATTTTGCTTCATGGCAAACCATGCTTTCTATATCATTATAATTTATGGAATTGTTGTGATTTTGGAGAACATCGCTTCACAACCTTTGTTTCGCAATACTTTTGTTTACCAAATTCTGTTATAGGAATTTCAGAATCAATACGTTCAATATTTTGATACAGCTGGTTTGAAGAGTTTTGCAGCTTCTTGTGTGGTTATTAACACACACAAAAAATTCTTCTTACTCGGCCCTTAAGGGTTTAGAATGACGATTAAAACAAACAGTTAGTGGTCAGTACTCACTGCATTTATTCCCGAGAGCTGCTGAGAGAGCTGCATGACGATACTGACAAAAAGAGGCATCCGGAGTGACTTCTTCTTGAAAAGTTTTATCAAATTTATCTGAAATGGTGCATTAATATGAAATTAATAATACATTTAATAACTTACTGCATTTTGTTATGGAAGTGTTCACTAAGTTTTAATTCAGCTAAGGAAGATTAAAATGCTTCTAAATCGGAGAGAATCTAACAACTTTCTTGCGAAGGACATTTTGAGGTCAATGGGTGTGGCTAATTTGTCACCATCTGTACAAAACATGTTAGTGTGTTTATTGTTGAACATCTGTGGAAACGTTATCGCCAAAACTTGCATTAAAATTTCGTTAACCTCAGAGTCTTCTGAACTGTAGGAGCAAATTGACTTACTGTAGCCTCGGTTTCCTGGTGCCGGTACTCCGCCATCATTTCTTCCATATCGTCATCCACCAGATTAGTGCCCCTTAGTATTACCAAAGCTGACATGTAAGTAAAAATATATAAAGCACATGATCACATGAGGATATTGCGAATAGAAAAAGCATTGCTCTACAGTACGAAAAATAACTCCCAATAGTGTTGACATTGTAAATTAAACAAACCAACGACATTGATATCCTTGTAAGAACATATTACGACCTATAAATTCCATCAATTAAACATGTGGGTTTTCAAAAATAATCAAAGAAAAAGTATGACACATGTTTTTGTGTCATCGACGCTTTCTGAGTTCAATAAACAGTGTACATGGTACCTGTATACATACGCGACCGGCTGTGGATGTTACAGGCTGAAGTCAATAAACTGAGTAAAAACACGAGTGTGCCGCACATGATTTAGGACTACATTCTAGACGAAATGTTTGATGTGGTAAAGCCAGCTGTACGCAGAGATTATCAGGTCAGTCAAGAAGACGAAGAAAGAACGAATAGCGCACAATACAAAATAAATATAAGAGCTAGGAGAAACCAGTAAGTTGACACGGACATACTAGGGCATCACAGAGATACCAGCGAGGTACACTATATCATTATTGATCTATGTCATGCTTTCTTAACAAGATTACATCACGGTGTTTGCAGCAACTTCATATCGACATGTCATTTGCATGGTAATTGTGTAAACATGTACTATATGATTTTCATATCATGAACAATATGATTATATATATAAATTTACAATTAATATATATTGTTTCTAAATCAGTATATATAACCTTTTCACAATTAGCATTAAAATATATCTTATCAAGAAAACAGACAATCATGCTGAATAATGCAGAAACAAAAATGCATTCTAACACAATGAATTTGATCTTTGCCTGATGAATTTCATCAAATGTGAATACCATACATTAGTTAGTTCTTGCAGAAATGGTAAAAGCAAATAGATACAGAAGGGATGTATTATGGATAAAGCATGGTGTTTATATTATATTATATTATATTATATTATATTATATTATATTATATTATATTATATTATATTATATTATATTATATTATATTATATTATATTATATTATATTATATTATATTATATATATATATATATATATATATATATATATATATATATATATAGCATAACTGCTTATAAGTGCTTACAAGGTTACCTTTCTTCGCCTCATCCTCCCTATTTTTCCTTATAAGAAGATACCTAGGGCTCTCAGGGCAGAATGGCATGGTCACTATTTGAATCACGCATGGAACAATACACAGACCTGGAACCAAAATAAAACAGAAAGTACAAAATTTGTTACTACGGCGAGAAAACGAAAACACTGAGGGAATATATTTTTGTGTGTGCGTGATCGTGTTAACGATGATAAATGGTTTGATCTGGTCTATACCCAATTTAGAAATCACTTGCCGATAAGACATATAATGAGAAATTACCAGCCGATGATACAAATAATGCATGGGCAATTTTTTAAAAAAAGACTATGAATTATTATTTAGCAATGATGCGCTTTTGCATACGTGTGATTACAATTTTGTTCATGAGTCTAATTATATCTGTGTGTATGTGTGTGTGATTTGGATTTTCAACGTAACAATTTTTCAGTCATACCGCTACGATGTCTGCTGTGTGACAGTTTATACTGATGTCTAGTACCAGGGCATCATGCTCTAACTTTGTAAATTATGTAAATAAATTAAATATTGTCTGCTTATTATTAACTAGATGACATTTAAATGTTGTATTGCGAAAGCGTAAAAAAACCCAACAAAGTATTCTTTAGTAAATACAACCAAATAATCATGGAATCATTTGTGAAACACTATTCCTTAGCGAATACGACCAATTAATGGAAATTATATCGAAATCAGCTATTCTTTAGCAAATACAGCTAACGAAAGGAAAATGGTACAGAACATTTTTTACTCCACCTGAACAAGTACTATCAGGAAGTAGGAATATAGAGTTCGTATTGACTGGTTACTTTTTCTTCAAGTAGGTGAAAGTACCAAACAGTTACTTAGATATGTGACTTTAAATAAGACAAGAAAACACAGCGGTAATAAATGTATACTTTTTACGAAGAAAGTCAGACAGTAATTACGTTCTTTGTGTTTCTCGCTTTAATTGCCAAATATTTCATCGAAGTCAAATTGGTATTTTTACACAAACGTCCATTAAAATAACCTTGTTTTTTAGCTAAAAATTTATCGAAGACACATGATGAAAAAAATATAAATGGTATGCCAGTTAATAGGTTTCATTTGATGCAAAATTAAGATCCAAAGGACATTTACTTTTACAAATTGTATCATGGCATCATATATGCTGGCTTCATTTGTCATACACTGTATCTTCATCTTTATTCGTTCTCAATAAATCCAAATAACTGTGCTGTTTCATTCTCTATTCGCTCTGGTTTCGCATAGCAATCATAGACGCTTTTGAATGTTTTTACTGCTTTCATGCCTGTATTGGGTTGAGGATCACGTTCTTGCTTGAACTGAGAATCACAATTAACTTCTAAAAGCTTATTACAATGGCTTTATATGCAACAAAGGGACATAATATTCTCAAAGAGGGACAAACACAGCATATTGCACATTAAACATGATTTCGTGTTTTGCCAACCTATCAACTGTATTCAAAGTACGTTTTACATGGTTGAACATTAAACCTTATCATCAAAGAACCAAGTTGTTGTTGTTGTTATTGTTGTTGTTTTAGGGTTTAACGCCATTTTTCAGCACATGATAGGCTATACATGGCGGCCAGTATTATTGGTGGAGGAAGAACCCGGTTAAACCACCGAAAAGAACTACCGACCCACGAGAAGCAACTGGCAAGCTTTCTCACATAACTACATTAGCCGAATCTTAGACTCGAACCCACGCAGACAGAGGTGAGATGGCAGTGATCCGTAGCGGAAAGCGCTTTAGACCACTCAGCCACTCTAGGCCCCCCTAAAGGATCACTAAAGAACTAAGTAAAACTCTTTGAAAAAGTTGTTTATATAAAAGAAACGACACATGATGTATATGTGTATCCGAAAGTAGATGCTATATGTGTATACGTTAATGCGAAAGTAGATGATATATGTGTATACGTGTATGCAAAAGTAGATGATATACGTGTATACGTATATGCGAAGATAGATGATATATATATATATATATATACGTTACTGCGAAAGTAGATGCTATATATACGTGTATGCTAAAGTGGATGATATATGTGTATATATGTATGCTAAAGTGGATGATATATGTGTATACGTGTATGCGAAAGTAGATGATATACGTGTATACGTATATGCGAAGATAGATGATATATATATATATATATATATATATATATATATATATATATATATATATATATATATATATATATATATATATATATATATACGTTACTGCGAAAGTAGATGCTATATATGCGTGTATGCTAAAGTGGATGATATATGTGTATACATGTATGCTAAAGTGGATGATATATGTGTATACATGTATGCTAAAGTGGATGATATATGTGTATACGTGTATGCTAAAGTGGATGATATATGTTACCCAGCAGAAGATGCCAGTACTCTTCATTGCCACATATCTCGGGAAATCCCAGTACTTGTGACGTCAGAAGCCCAATGACTACGCCAAGCTGGTGTATGACACCAATAGCACCTCTGATAGAGGCTGTGGATATCTCGGAGAGATACAAAGGAGTTAAACCGGTATACAATCCTGAAATATAAAAATCATTACAGCATCAATAAATGTATAGTGTAGTAAATGAGATCAATATGAATCAATTTCGGTAGGTGTTGAGCTCTATGCAAAGCAACATTAAGGATGGATCGTTGTCATGCCTTCGCAAATTTAATATTACGAGTATCACTAAGGAGCTATAAGGAAATTTAGCATTGGAAATTGGTATTGGTTTTTAATAAAATTAAACATTATGGGTCGGTACGTGTCCACATGGAAATGTGACATTATGAGTTGGAATGTGATCTTAATGAAATGTAATAGAGATGTGATCGTATGATGTTTTCATGACTGTATGATAAATGAACATAATGAGATGTTATAGATTTCTATAGGTATGTAACACATAAAGAATGTCAAAAGACATGCCTAACCACCAGGGACTGAACTAAATGAACAAATAAAGTATGATTCGACACAAAGCGAACTATTTATAGATACATGGACTATGCATTTTGTTCCAAGATTCATTTACGGAGATCTTACTGCGTGTGAAACATATTGACTATCATGAAAATCGTTTCTGAATTATCGGTAGCATGTAACGTAAAAGTAGAAATATGTGAGATTGATAACGTTATACATGAACAACATTTTAGGAGAATAGGAATGACAGGTAAAATGTAGCAGAATATTAAGAATAGGAACAAAGATTATAGAAACACCACGGGAGATCCTAGCAGAACCCTCTTCTGAGAAAAAGCATTGAGAGCCAAGACACATTACGGCGAGACAATATATGCATGGCAGGGAAAGGGAAAAGGCCTTCCGCCTCAGTTACATCTGCAACAAGAGAAAGATTGGAAGGCTCTCCATCTCATAAGTGGTTAAAACGCTTTAGGTACCGTGGGGCCCGTCAAAGTAGTTTCAGATATTATCATCAATAAAAAACAGCTCCTTTCGTGTCCAACCTAATGGTTCTTTTCATAGCACTCGTGTGTTCTAGAAAAGGGACCACTAATCATTCGTTGCCATCTACTGATTTCGCATTTGTAAATTTGTTGATGTCTGTGTCTGTATGAAACAAAAACTAATTACCATACCCACTTCCTTCCTTTCATTTCCTTTATGTGTTTTGTAAGTGTGGGTGCTGAACATTAATAATGTGCATTAGTTATCATGCTATATGCATTAGTTTGTAAGTTTGTGTGTTTGTTTGCAACTTTAAGTGTTAGTCATCATATGAAGTAATATAGAGAGGTTAGGTAGGTTGTAGCGATGTGTGTTTGTTTGTACGTTTGCATGCAACAACATACTCTATTCCAGTTTGCCATTTTCTTTGATGGGATGAATGTTTGTAGCTATTTGTGTTGTCAAAATATGTTATCATATCAATTTTCACTATACACGTTAGTCTGTAAGCATAAGTGCTGGTTTACACATTTGCGTATAAGTTATCATAATATACACCTTTTTTACTTTGATACTTTTTTTCTCGATTCGGCCATGTTCTCATCCATTCAGTAATTAAGTACATTTTTCACCTATACTATTTCATTCCCAGAAAAAAAACCACTACTCTTGTTTAAGAGAACAAAATGTAACGCCATTTAACATAAAAAGAACACTGACATTATGGCGAATATATAGCGTGCTATCATGTTGTTACTAACAATTGCAATACTGCTATAGCGCCCCTCCACAGCTCAGACAAAACGCAGAACAGAAGAGGATATAATTGAAGCATCAACATTAAGATGTTACCCTTTTCTTCATCTGAATCAATTTATCTCAATTCATTCTTTAATTTGTAATTTTGTACATGAAAATTATTTTCTATAATAATGCATTTATGGTCTTTGTACTTTTATTTGAACTCGTCTTTCAAGCTTAAATGTATTAACTATAAACATCGATTCTTGCAAATACTAAATTTAGTAAAAACAACTCATCTAGTATTTTGGAATAAACTTTTCATTAAACATCATTATCATTCTATAATTCTATAACAGTTTATCAGTGCGAAATATCAGGCCGATCAGCATCGAACTTTCGTACAGCGTCATTGAACTTTATTTGTACAGAGATGTGTAGCGGCTCTTGGAATATTCTAATTGTTTACGCTTTGATGATACGCCAAACCAGCAGCGCCGGATTAAGCACCGTGGAGGCCCATAGGCAGTCAAACTTTTGGGGCCCCAGACCCACGGTCACGGTCTCATGGGGGCCCCTGATGGGGCCCATAAAAGTCGCGGGGCCCATAGGCAGTTGCCTACTCTGCCTAATGGGTAATCCGGGACTGCAAACCAGTATGTACAATAAAATATGTACTTACCTAAAGAAAAACGACAAGTCATGTACAGTTTTTCTTTTCTTTCCCTCTCTAAATGCATTATTGCCTCCGTCACCGACAACATAATACATTTTGTTTCTTAGGGCAACGCACATATGTCAAACTGTCTCAGAACTAAATGTTCTGCGTGTGCTGGGAAGCTACATTATCTTTTTGAAAATTATCCTTGCAATGCCAGATTCCTGACACATTCAGTAAAACATTTAAAAGTTAAAACATGCAGTTTCAATTATGAAAATAAACGCTTTTTCATTTTCAAATTTAAAGTTCAGTGACTAAAACCGTATTTGTCAATATACATCATGGTGAACTTTGGAAACTGAAATATATGCTGTGTTTAACTTTGGAGCCGTTATAGAAAACAGGACATCGATGAATTCAAAGTGTTGCAGTGCTACCAAAGACTATGTCATGTCACAAAAACAAACAGCATCTCTTTTGATGAGACTATGTCTTGTCGCAATAACAAACTGTATATACTTTGATGAGATAAGATCAATGCTAAATATTGCATTGGTATCTGTCTATAGCATACCACAGTTAATGCCTACGAGGAATCGGCCGGCAATAATGGTTTCGTAAGCCCCAGCTGTCCTGCTGATGTACATCATGACGGCGGCTGCAATTCCTATCAAGTTGTTGACGATCAGCCCAAATTTCCTATAACAAAAAATGTAGGAAATATACCTATTAAGACTGATAATTTTAATTAAATGGTTTTTATACTCATTTGCAATAAACGGCCATGTATGTATGTATGTATGTATGTATGTATGTATGTATGTATGTATGTATGTATGTATGTATGTATGTATGTATACCTACCTACCTACCTACCTACCTATCTATCTATCTATCTATCTATCTATCTATCTATCTATCTATCTATCTATCTATCTATCTATCTATCTATTAATCCATCCATCCATCCATTCACCCACAAACCTGAACACCCAAATACAGCGAACAGGGGATATTTTTCAACATTAACGTTTTGATTTTCATGAAAAATTGCAATGTTATAATGTAAAATGTTATAAATGCAAAACTGCAATGTTATAAATGTAAAATGACAATGTTATAAATGATTGTAGCATTCTGCGATCAGAAAGCATGAAATTGAAAACTGAGTAACCAGCGATATCATTTTGTAGCCACGTTGTGTCCACTATTCATTTTCATTGTCAACTCATAGCTTTGTCAGCTGGCATATGCTTGCTGCCATAAGTACATAAGCACCATTTTATTCAAATACCATTTGGAAACATTTATATTTCATCGACAAGGTCAGTACGGTACTATACCTGCCAAAGAAATCTGCCCACCAACCTGCCAGCAGACCACCTATCATTCCTCCCACTGCAAAGATTGCCACGATGAGAGCAAACAAGCCCGTGGAAGTCTGTTCGCTTATGTACTCGCCAGATCTGTCCATGTTAGTCTCGTTGATGAAAGACTTGATTTGCTATTAATGAAACATTCCTCGTTTAATTACAAATCTGTCTCGAAGATTGATGCAACAGGGTATGTAATGTTTAAGTAACATGCACCGGTTACATATATTCCATTGCTTTTAATGAAACAAGTGCACCACAAAGTCTTGATGCCACCAAATGTTGGGCGATGTTTAAAGCTTAATCACTTGTGAAGGGACACTTTCTAAAAAAGGAAACTTATTTCTAATAACCTCTGATAATCGTTGGCCAAAATAGATAATTTTCTTGTATGCCAAAGTTTTACTTTATCCAGCCTAACGTTCTAAGTAAGTTTTTTCTCAGACAAAATGCAATATGAATGTAATAGGCAGAGTAGTTAGGTTCGATATTCAATGTTTTGATATGCTACATAAGGAAAGTTAAAACGTTAAGTGTCCAAATCGACCATTGACATTAACTACCTTTTACCGTAAAGCTGGTAACTGCATTTAGCACCTGATGGAATACTCACTGAAAGAACTTTGGGACGTTAATAAGAAAACTAATCATATTCATATTCATGCTATCTTGTAAATTATATAGTTGTCCAAGTAACACTTATATCTAATTTCTACCCAACTGTTCAGTGTTTTCGTGTCTTTACTACATACGTGCAACGTTTACATTTTTAATGGGATTGAATTATTGTCACATCCTTAAATCATTACCTCAAAGGATTATCAGTTCAAATTCATTTACACATTTGTAGTAATACACCATTTTTATCATATATTTTATTCGGGGTGGGGAGGAGATACATAACTACCAAAAGAAAAAATGGGTTACGTAAGCAACGATACCCTGCCTACTATTTGTCAGGGAGTTTATTTAAAGTTCAGAATTGTATTCCTGAAGTCACTGTTGATGTATTCATTCTGTACAGATTCATTTACCATGCTGGTATCTTCAGTTTAGACTCTGATTTAGAATAATAAAGAAGCTTTTTAAATTTTGTAGTACAACGTCATTTGCTAGTTTAGCCATACTAAAAGAAACTAAATAACTCAAATATCATTTAATAGTGATGTACTTTTATAGATGCGCCAAAACATCATCAAATATTTATCAAGGTAACGAAGCCGTTGCTATGGTGTTAGCATACCCATATAAAGGTAAATGAAATTAGTGAAAATTCTGACAATAACAAAAAAAGAAGAAGAAGTCTTGACTGTTAGCGAAGTTATATTTGTTTTACATATTACTACATGTCAATAACCTTATTTCTTACAACGATAGCATTCATAGGAAAGTTTAGACTACTGATCGTAGAAAGAAGGTCAGTGGGAAAATCAAAGTGTAAAAAGGAAGG
Source organism: Unio pictorum (assembly GCA_030141615.1). Taxonomy (NCBI): domain Eukaryota; kingdom Metazoa; phylum Mollusca; class Bivalvia; order Unionida; family Unionidae; genus Unio; species Unio pictorum. The sequence goes on along the minus strand of JARLTB010000149.1, from coordinate 48,255 downwards.
TCAATTTACCCCTTCGGGAGCATTTATGACTCCTGTATTATAACCAAATACGATAGAACCCATTACCGCAGAAAAGACCGCCAGTGCTAGTCGTAAGGTCACCTGCAAAAAGAACGATAATTTTGAAAGTGTTGAAATGTGCACCAAGAGTGAATATGTTCAACTGGACAGATGTATTTCTTTCAATTTTCGTTCTATACATTCTTCGTAGAAATACATGTATTTAGAACTTAATATCGAGATTGTATTTGCTTTTACATTTTCAATGTAAACAAGAGAAGACTGGCCTGATTTCCCATACATGTCTGGCAAGGCCTTTGGAAATATAGTATGACGGCTAGTAAATTTGTAATATTTTCACCCAAACCATATACTGTGCATATACATTCAAAATAACCCCGATGATGCTTTAAAATGGTCCGTCAACTCTTGAAAATTACTGGCTCATTCTATCTCGATTATCAGTACCTGTATTGGATAGTAGAGGAGATAAGTTGTTATCTAACGTTAATGCAAATTGGTCATGTGTTTATGATTCTCACAAGGCAATATAACTGGTATATGTCTACTAAATATGTACTCCAGAGAGGTCTTTTCAAGTAATTGTCCATTGATGTTTGTTTAACAGCGATTCGGAACGATAATTGATATTTTATTTTGAGTCTGAAATCCTCGTCATCAGCACATAATTTTGTAATAAATTGATACGTAAATTATTGTCTCGCTTCGAATGATAAGAGTTATCTTCAAATAGTTTGTTCACACTGTAGTGACTGGTACACTGGTATACCCTTGTTTGTATTAGCATATCATTATATGGTAATTTTCTGAATTAAAATATCTCTGCACTTTATTCAAAGTGTTTACGTGGAGACTTATTTATAACGCATTGGTGAAGCAATAGTCAAATATTTAGTCTGATTGCCAAATCACTTTGCTACGTGTATTAAATGAGCAGAACATACGTGTATTAAATGAGCAGAACATATGTGTATTAAATGAGCAGAACATATGTGTATTAAATGAGCAGAACATACGTGTATTAAATGAGCAGAACATATGTGTATTAAATGAGCAGAACATATGTGTATTAAATGAGCAGAACATATGTGTATTAAACGAGCAGAACATATGTGTATTAAATGAGCAGAACATACGTGTATTAAATGAGCAGAACATATGTGTATTAAATGAGCAGAACATATGTGTATTAAATGAGCAGAACATATGTGTATTAAATGAGCAGAACATATGTGTATTAAATGAGCAGAACATATGTGTATTAAATGAGCAGAACATATGTGTATTAAATGAGCAGAACATATGTGTATTAAATGAGCAGAACATATGTGTATTAAATGAGCAGAACATATGTGTATTAAATGAGCAGAACATATGTGTGTTAAATGAGCAGAACATATGTGTATTAAATGAGCAGAACATATGTGTATTAAATGAGCAGAACATATGTGTATTAAATGAGCAGAACATATGTGTATTAAATGAGCAGAACAGTGTTATTTTTCATAAATGCGTTATCTGTCGTTTGTAAATGATTCGACTGATAACTTGTGTGTAACCATAACGTCATTTTAAAGGTCATAAATAAGTACGTTACACAAGCTATAAACAAAATCAGCCGTATATCTTTTTGCTGTTGTTGTTACTGGCATTACCACGTAGCTCTACAACGAGTTACCTTATTCACAGGTTTGATAGGCTGCGATAATTCTTTGCTGTCAAAGTGGTACAATATTCCGGCGTTTCTTTCCTCTTTAATATCTTCCTTTCCATTATTATGGCTTGAGATTCCGTGAAATTCGTCCTCCATTATACTCGAATAATTGACGAGCAAATTAATGAGTAAAAAACATTACAATGACATCAGTATCAAAATTAATTTGTCCGTCTTCTACATTAATCGAATTCGAGTGTTGCGTCTTCCTACAAGGGTATCTTGCTATCCATGAAATCGGGCAAGTTCGTTCTGATGATAGAAATGTGAAACTGAAATGGAAAGGAACAAGGACTGTTTGTTCTAAGTATCGGTTGCGAGCATAAATTAACACACACACACACACACACACACACACACATATCAGCCCATGTACACGGTCATATGCATGCATCCTAGTTCGGCGTTGCCTGCAGATCTACGTTGCCCTAGTTTCTGTCTGTTATCATATATGTCATATGGTGTTTTATACCTATGCTTTATCATACTGTACTGTAATGTTTTCATGCCTTCTTAAGAAAAGTTTGTAACTTTGCCTCCCACCCCCCTTTGTTATCAACTTGTTCAAGGACAGTCATGTCACTGTCTTCAAAATAGTCATTTCTGTATTACCCTTCAACATATTGCTGCGTGTATGTAAAACGTAATGAGAAACAACGATGGCGTACAGTACAATATAATGTTGGAGCCCCGAGTGGCCGAGTGGTCTAAAGCGCTCTCCTTTACAGATCACTGCCATCTCACCTCTGTCTGCGTGGGTTCGAGTCTCAGATTCGGCCAATGTGGGTATGTGAGAAAGCTTGCCAGTTACTCCTCGTGGGTCGGTGGTTCTTTCCGGGGGGTTTCCCTGCTTCTTCCTTCGCCATTAATACTGGCCCCGATGTATAGCTGTTGTGTGCTGAAAAATGGCATTAAACACTACAACAACAACAATCTAATGCTTCTTAGGTCAGTGTGATAAGTGACAAAAATATGGCATTAACTGCCAGAAACGAAATGAAGCGTTTACAAAACTCATTTCGGAGTCTTTAACACGCACATATACGCACGTGCGCATGGATGCATAAGATATTTCCTATTTTTCCAGTCTTGAGAATTTCTCCATTCAGCTTCTGCTCAAAATCGTACTATATTTGTCAATAATTGTCAATAATATTCTAGCTTCAATAGGATAGTCTCTTGTCTGGTAAGAACCTCTAATTTTAACATGAAATCTGTATAGACATGCGCATACAGATTGAATATATTCTGAAATGTTTTACCTAAACGTTACAAAAGAACGAACATTAATTTCTACTCATGTTATACGAAATACATTGGCAACTGTACAAAAATGTTACCTTTAATTAAATATAAATTTCACTGCGATATTATATTTGTATCGAATACACCTTTAGGTTGAGATAATGAGATAAATTGCAAACCTGATCTTCCAAACGCTTGTTTAACCGTAGAGGAAAACCAGTGCCTTACAGGTTGCATGAATAAGTAACGAAATAAATAATCCCCAGGTCGGTAAAACAGGCAGTTAAGTATCAATTTTTTTAAGTGACGGATAGTAGAGTTCGCCATATTGTCAAGATAAAAACTGCCATTACACGTTCACGTGGTGAATTGTCATTGACCATTTTGTTTTACATAATACATGATAAACATATTCACGTGCGCAGAAAGCTCAAGCATGTGCGATAACATTTTCTGTCACCGAGCACTCATCGACATCGACAAGATCTTCAACATTTAAGGTTATCTTACGAATGCCGAGAAAGGGATTAATGGATAAAGTCACTAAACAGTACACATTCCGTACTATTATGAATGAGAAGTGCAGATTATGTCAGCAATATATGTGCGGCTAGATACAAAGGAAGCCGAGGCCACCATAACCATTTTCTCCCCACAGCGCATGCAAGCATAACGCTGAAACTAGTCTTCACCACATTTCTTGTTTTGAACAGCATGTAACAAATCCGACAATCACTATTAACCTGTCAATGCTCAGGTCCAACAAAAGGCTTTTTAAGTTTCTCAAATATCGAAAGTTAAATATTTCAAATTATATATCGCTTAATGTTATTCCCAAACACGTGGATTTGTGATCGACATGCATTTAATTAAAGTTCAACCTGCATTATGTATTGCCAGATTTGATATTACATCTGAGATTTCTCGTCACTTTAAGTGAAGAAATATCAGACTAAATGAATGTCATCTACGATAAAAGATGAAAGATTGGTTTTACAAAGTAAACGAACCCGAATATTGTGTTTGTGCACCTACTGAACTGTCCACAACCAACAGTCCCTCTAAAAATTAACAAAGAATACATCATTCCCACCCCTTTCATTTCCGCGGCAATTGCGACAAACGTAGAGGCATTGATACATTGCAGTCCCATTCGCTTTTGCCTTTCGTTAGTTAAATGTTTCAAACATTCACAGCCCAATCCCAATTTTCCCAGGTGTGTCTCTCTCTCTCTCTCTCTCTCTCTCTCTCTCTCTCTCTCTCTCTCTCTCTCTCTCTATATATATATATATATATATATATATATATATATATATATATATATATATATATATTTCAGTTTCCACTTCCGCTGCCTTCATTATATTTATATGTTCCTTTTCCACAGATTCTGCTTTCTGGCCATCGTGAAGTGCAAATGGAACTTGTCTGCAAGCTTCATCAACGGTTTATGCATCCCTTCTAAGCTGTATTAATCTTGTTTTGTGAACATTTAAGATCAAGCGATCATCTAACAGATCAACATATTCCTCAAAGTATCAGGTTTATTTTATTGTGTTTCCTCAACAACAGGTAAATGTTTCACTAATATCAATCTGAATTAACTCCCTCGATATAATAATGTTAACGTTAGGATTTGTGCATCCGGAACTGAACCTTTTCTTTCTCACAGGACATATACAACTGGTCCCTCCCTTGTTTAACGGGAAAAGCACTATTCTTTTGTAGGATTCCCCGGCGCAACACCCCACTCCCACCCGCTCTCTCTCTCTCTCTCTCTCTCTCTCTCTCTCTCTCTCTCTCTCTCTCTCTCTCTCTCTCTCTCTCTCTCAGGACATTTCTTGACTGAAGACTTTCGAACAAGTTGTCACTGTAAAATGCCCATTAATTCCAAGATGTAAGCCGTAATTTCACTCGGCCGATCATAAACAGCGGTTTTCTAAAAAAAAATATTTCCTAAAACAAACATTTGTCGTAAGTCAGAATCTCTGAACTATGTGAAAAAACCTTTCCGTTTGAAGAATGACTTCTTGAGACGGATCGGAAGTTCAGCTGTCTCTTTCTCAAAACGTGTTAATTCCATTGATTCGGAAAACTTGCTCCTTTGCTCCTTTTCAGTTTTAACACTGACAAGGAAAAAAGTTAAGAACAAAGGTCGAAATGGCCAGTTGCAAATACTCCCATGGTCAAGGTGTGATAAAATCTTTAAGTTCACCACAGTCATCATTAAGGTTCACTGCTTATTCGAAATTCGATACTTCACACTGACATTACTGTGACTTATGATGAAGTGAGTTGAGTACTAGTACTGTTTCTCATAGTTCAAATATGCATTGACCTCTTACTGGGATGTTTCCTCCATTATATTCTTAATGTTTATTGTTGCTTCGTTCTAATTCTGGCATGTACTTCGATTGAATATAGTCCTAAAATCTAAGTATATTGACACCAGCTTCTTTGTCTAAATTTTATCGGGATAAATGTGCAGCTGAAACGATCCAAGTACTGTATGGGTTGGTCTGATGCACTTCTCCACAAATTCTCTCCCGACCGCTACAGTGGCTAAATGGTTATAGCCTCCGCCTCGAATGCAGGAGGTCGCGGGTTCGAAACCGGCTGTGTCATAAAAACAGACTTATAAACATGGTACTAGCAGCTGCCTCATTTGGCGTTCAGCATTCAGATATTAGTATTAGGAATGGTCGGCCTTGTGTCAGGATAATGTAACTCGGTGGGACATCATGCTTACATGCCTGCGGCATGATGCCCCAGTGCTAAACATCACTATAAAATGTCACCCTGTGCAAACATTGTAGCGATATGACTAAAACATTGTGAAAGCTTCGTTAGGAATCCAAACGTCAAACACACACACACACACACACACACACACACACACACACACACACACACACGTATTCGTGCATCTTGAGGTGAGAGAAGACAACCAAAATACTACGACAATTCTAACAACAAAAATTAATTTAAACTTTTATTCTGCGATTATATAAGCTTTAATTAGTAAAAATTACACATCTTTAGCAGTTATTACAACATGAAAACAAAATTTTGCCAGACTAGGCAATACAAACTTTTGAAAGTGAAAAGTATGAATTACAAAATATACAACACGTAAAAAATTGTATGCCCCTATTCTGCAATACATGTATACAGAAAGTAAAAATTACACTAAGCGGAGCTATCAGTTTTTGACAGAAGCACATCTGAAGTAAGACCAAGCTTATCCCAAATTACACCCATCAACTATACACCAAATCGAGGGAATTAAAAGTCCTTTCAAGAAAGCCTACGATATACAAGGAAGGCGTTATTATTAGTACATTTCACCTGGAACTAATACATTCATAGGCGACTGGACATTCGTGTGAGACATATGTTAGTAAACATCTCATAATGCAATCAATATAAGTGTATGTAAGAGTTATTATTTCCACTCCAGCGATAAACGTTTAGTTTTGTCTTTCAACGTGTGACTGAAACAAGCATGACATTAAAGGTTAATTTCTACTAGGTTGCCCCCCCCCCCCAATCTCCAACAGATCTGTCCGTGCATTAATTAAACAGATGTGTATTTTTTCAACAAATAGTTTTACAACTGTCATTAATGGAGCCCGTTTAAATGTGGTTAATGTGGTTATTGTGGTTATTGTGGTTATTGCACACTTTTGCATCCGGTTTAAGTGAAAGAGTTGCGGCAAGGCACTTTAAAACTCGTAGATTTAAGCCGATCTCGTATGAGTCGTATCCCGCGTAACATGTTTCTTTTTCTAAAAGAAAGAGTATCGTCCCTTCTGTCTCTACAAGCTGCACAAGAGATAAGCATATTCTTTATATAACATAATACCAAGTTTTGTGTTGCTGGTGGAAGCACCATCTACAAATCTCCATTTTAAATACTTATTAGGTAGTTTTTTACTTTGCAAGTAAAAAAAGCGGTGTTTTCCTTCATTCTTGGAATAATTATTGAAAGGTATTTATCAAAAGCCGCCTTCCTCACGCTTTGCTAAGAATGATGTACGCAAGTGATATTTATAGCCAGACACGTGGTACATGCAAGATTTTTACCGTTTACACTATGGAACGTGTATATATCCAGACGCAACAATAATGTATTGTCCCGACCGTACTAAGCGACTTAGCGTTTTAGCCACAATAAAAAAGCTAGATTTGCATGCCATTAATGAGGAGGTAAAAAGAGGTAATTACTTATCAGAGAGGGAAAATATTTTACCTACCTCCTATATTTTGCTGTCGTTTATCCCCGTTGCAACAAAATATCCAACAAATGCGATTCACAACGCAGTTTAAGAAGGCATATAAACTGACGAGTGATGACTGTGCACATTGCCACTATTGTCTGATGCTATAAAGTTTAAATACTTTCTCAGTTATATTCAATCTGCTCACGGTCTAGGACAACTGTATAGACATACGTGACCCACTTTATGGACTGCGAAACCGTAATAAGGTCCCCACTGTATGCGTGCTAGCTATATACAAGTAAGCTTGTTATGGGGGAAAACCACTGTCGTTAGTAGTACGCAGATTGAAAGAACTGGACCAAGGCTAAATTAAGAATAACACGCTCTGTTCGCGTGAGCTAAGCCACGTGTAGTTAAATAAGTACATTAAGAAAATTAGACAAATTGTACTTCAAGTACTGTTAATATACTATTTAATATAATACAGCCCATGATATCATATTTGAAGTCTTACTGGATTAATACGCTGTGATGATAGCATGGCATCTGCATTGGTTTTAAAAGATCAACTAATATAACACCGTGAGTGGGATAGTAAACAAGGCCTTGTGATGTAGATATAAAGCATAGGAAATGCAAATTAATGTTCGAAACTCGGCAGAGGCGATTCTTTTTTCTTTTTCAGATCCATTATTTAAAATTTCTGCTAGTAACGGAATGACGCGTTTGTAAACATAAGCAATGCACATTTGCCAGTATTCCTGAAATGATGACGTAAATGTACACAGAAGGCAAAGATGTATACAGTTAAATGAAACAAAACGAAGCACTTGTATACTTGGCTACGTCAACTAAAATTCGAGGGCATAATTTTTTCAAAATTAAAGCCAAATACTAAGTTAGTAAGACACGAGATTCGAGCATTTAGTTTAGTAATGAGAAAGAATTGCCCTGCAATTAAAGCCAACTTTTATAACAGTATAAAACCACTATTGTAATAATTTGAAACCACTGTTGTAATAAATCGAAACCACTTTTGTAATAAATCGAAACTATTATTTAATGAGCATACGCACTATTGCAAAAATGGTTCCGTTTACTATGCAGTGTAAACACATGTTCTAATACAGTAAAGCAATGACATATTCTACGGAAAATCAATGAAGTGACGGTATGTCAGTATGTTTCAAGCCAGTTATCCAGTAATGTAAACTAATAAGAAACGTAATTATATATGCCTTGTAATTGCAACAACTATTTAATAAGCACCATAATTTATGTAATTGTTAACAATTTTGTAATAAAGTTTAGAAATGCCATTTTTTGTAAAATCAACCAAATAATATATTGAAACAAAGTCAGTAATCCGCATTTGTAATCAAATCACAACAATTGTTTATATTGTGCAGCTGAAACCACTATTGTAATAAATCGAAACCACTATTGTAATAATTTGAAACCACTATTGTAATAAACTTCAGTATTAACACACTTACTAAACAAACGATAAACTATTTAGTGAACTTGAGGCATAACTTAAAATTCAAACAGATAACAACCACTAATCTTGATGATTCGAATCTGATAACGGAATATACATGCAAAACAGCTTTAAAAATTACGTGATTGTGTTATTTAAATAAAAACATTTCATAATTTTGGATTTGGCTCGAATATATTTCTGATGGAGTTTAAAATATGTTAGGTTTGTTTACCTTCTGAATCGAAACTCGAAAGCTATTTGACTATACGGATGAAAATAAACCTTTTATTCTCAAATACATGGCGTGTTATCTACCATGGCATATGGCGTTACAAGTTCAATGGGGCTGATTTATGTAACTTATGTCTTGGCCAATGGCGTTAAAAGGTCAATCACTATTGTAGTAAATTTGTACATTGTAAGTTATCTTACTAAGATCAATTAGACGCGAAAAGGAAATCGTAATATCAGTCATGGCAGATGAAAGAGTATATTTTAAGCCATGTCCAGTACTGTTTATTGCAATATTGCATCTGAAACTACGATTGCAAAGCCAACTTTCGTAATACTAGTATGGGAACTCCAAGCAGATCAACAAATTCTGGTGTTAAACAAGGTTGTTGGATATTTTCTGTCCTTTTTGTTTTGCTTTGTTTTATCTTCTTGCTTTGTTCTGGCGGAAGGGGCGGGGCAAAGGGACTTTAACGTTTTTTTGTTCAAAATGACGTATTTTCTCATTCTCCTTGGACATTCATAATTTCTAATGTCTTAGCCTCAATTTAAATGTGTAGTCATTTAATCAGCCGAGTGAATCAACATCTATATCATGTTAACTTTGTTTGCACTTTCTGTTTAGAATAGAATTCGCGTGTTAGAGTTTGTCTAAAATTGCTTAAAATATACTTTGATGTGGCATGGGGCATGGGCATAGGGATGGGTACATCAATATGGATGGCTTAAATACAAATATCCACTATAATAAAACAAATACAACCATATCGCCTTTAGAAGCTGGACAGAGACACATCCATAGTTATTAATTATTAGCTTGTTCCAGACATAATTTAAGTGCGTGTCACCTTTATTATTATTTCCATGATCCTTGAGTATTTCCTATCTGGCGAGCTATGAGCTTCGAACACATTATTGACATCAAGTTGGTTACTTATTCCTTATTCCCGATTGAATAAGGAATAAGTAACCAGTTACCGATTGAATAAGGAATAAGTAACCAGTTACTTATTCCCGATTCAACTTTTTCTACATGCATTTGGTTATTTATTCCTCATTCACATCCAGTTCCATAATTAATTGGTATTAACTTACTTACTGAAGATTAAAAGTCCTGCATCGCATGCATTGATATAGAAATATAATAAATACTATGAATTTATATTGTATCTGATGCAGAGCATCCACCCCTACAAATGGATTAACAATAATAATAACAAAAAATATAAAGCGTGCACTTACAAGCAATTTTATGAAATGTAGTATACAAATATAAATTTATCTTCCTGACGGGTGAAATACAAATAGGCAGTGATTTCGCTATTTCATTAGGAACATTATCAGCAGATACTCATGGGGCTAAATACACAGGATAAACATATTCTGCATATAATTATTGTGTTCCTGGAATCCGACTTGATATCCGACTTCACGAGCGAGATCAACCAAGAAATGGAGAATATCCAATAAAAGATATTGATCAAGCATGCAACATTCAAAATGAGCGTCTAAAAAATCCAAATTTACAACAATGACATGTTGCAGATAACAAGTTGATTCACACATTGAAATCCATTATTTATCTTTTTTAAAAATATCTCAGAAAAAAAACTATATGAAAGGTAATTTAACATTATTGGCTGGTAATCAATCAACCGATTATTATTGTTATTATAGCCTAAGATCTTATTAGAGTCTTAGAACAGGGGCGGATTACTAAATTCGCTGATGCAGCAAAATGTCACGTTATGTTGCTGCAAATTGGTTAACACGAGGGGCAATACAGCAAATTTATATACAACCACCTAAAAAAGAACGCACATTTTCAATTCAGCATTCCTAATGACGTTCATCAGTTAAATATTTTGTTTTATGTCATGATAACATTCAAGTTGGATGACGTCAATATGCATACACATACGCGTTAACTGATGTTGACGTTGCAGTTAGATATTAAAGTTTTAAATTCTTTTTCAATGAATTGATAAACGACGCCCGTTGTGATGGCCTCAACTATTACACGTTGATCCTGGTGGGTGGCAAAGAATTTCTTTATCTATAATGAAAGAACATGACGTCAAAATCAGACGAGGACATACCGCAATATATCGTGATCAGGCAATTGTTGAGCGATTTAATCAAACACTCGCTGAACAGTTATTTTGGATGTCAAAATGTACAGGAATAATCCACGAACAATGTTCAAAAAGATACGAGATCTAGTGAATCGGTTACAATAATATCAAGTGTGATAGCTACATTAGCTAAATAATGAGGTTACTAGTGCAATTTGTAAGAAACCTTATATTGCAATCCAAAGAAACAGATACCAATAGAACGACATGTTTTTTTTTTTAAATCCAGTAATTTAGGTAATTTCAGATATTTAAATGAACGCGATTAACTAGAAGGCGGTAAAGAAAGAACGACTGGTCCTATTTGGAGCGTAACTACGAATAAAATTTCAAGTGTGGCAAGATCGACGGGTTGAATAGAAATCGATATATTAGATAGATTCAATTTCTCCTCAACGAGGATTTGTACGTGAACAATTAGTAATTCCTGAAGATGTACAATTATTATCCGCTGCACTTAACTAGCGCATAGACTTTGACCATATTCAAGACAGGTCAGCATCTCATTTTCACGCGTAAGAACAAGACTATTATCAATTGTCTTGGATTATTATATGAATATTGCTACACCATTACTGTATTACAGCTCGCACAATGATTATTTTGTCGTTGTATTAATGTCATTATAAAATAAACATTGAGATTAAATTCGCGTTTAGTTTTTGTATCACACTGTTTACAACTAATTTATATTTCTTGCTTTATCTTCGACAACAACTTCGCTGTGGTTGTCATTAGTTTCATTTAGGGGTCGGCAACCTTTTGATAATAGTGTGCAATGGTAGGAATTCTAATTCATCCAGCGTGCCAACAACATATATTCCTACCTACTCTACCATATATTTACATATTATATAATTCCTCGTATATATAAAACTATTATAACAAATAAATTTGATTTTGAATTTATTTTTTTTAATGTTTAATTAAAGAAATTGACCATGAAAACTTCAATTGAATGTAATTAATCTGTATCAATTAATGTGTGCCTTGTCCAGGCATTCTCTTGTTTAATTGCTCAACATCAGGTACATATTTGGTCATTCTCAACTTCACAGAGGCTTCTGAGTGTTCCGGTGTTAGGCGACTTCTTTGTGTTGTTTAAACAGCTGTCATGTAAGAAAAGATCTGTTTACAAGTATAAGTTGAAAAAAAAGCTGAAAGTAGAGCAAATGCAACTTTCTTCAAAACAGATGAATGCTTCAGGAGGGATGTCCAACAGTTAAAAATAGCAGCTGACTTTTCTAAGCATTTTCTTTCCAGAGATTTCCGCAATTCAGCAAATTATGATGTCCATAATTCAGATGTCTTAATTTCAACATGCTGCATTTCACAATCGTCAATATCCATCCACCTAAAAAGATTCAGATCTAATTGGCTAGCAGTCAGATCAAGCAAGTCAGGTTTGATGGGGTATCAAAATATGGGTCCATGAATTCGAAAGCCTTGACTTCCGTTTAGCAAACTCCACCTTAAGTGTTTCAATGTAGTTTTAAAGCTAAGCTGTAATCACTGTAAATCGATTTTAATGAGCCTTCACATTTTGAAAGTACTTTAATGTTTTGTCGCTAATATCACGGCAAAATATGTGCAGTTTCAACGCAAATCCTTTCCAGTAGCCAAAACCTTCAAGTACTGTTTGATCTTGTCTTTATAAATGCACGTTAAACTCATTTAAAAGTGTCGTTATGTCTGTAAGAAACATCAGTTTCGACAGCCATCCCTCATCATTCAATTCCGGAAAATGTTCTTTTTCATCAAGAAACACCTTAATTGCTTCCAGACAAGAAGTGATATATTCAAGACTTTACCTCGACTAAGTCAACGAACATTGCTGTACAATAGAAGACCTGCAAATTCACTCTCAGTTTCTTGTAGAAGAGACTTGAATTGCCTGTGAATCAATGAAGAGCGGGAAACTATAAAGTTAACATCAGTTGCCATCACCGAGTGCAAGTCCAATGATAAGATCTTTGCACACAAACATTCCTGGTGTATAATGCAATAGAAGTTTAATAGTCGACGTCCAACGTATTCTCAAGATGTTTGACTAATCCTTTCTTTTTGCCAAGCACTGCAGCAGCATCATCAAGTGCTGCACATAATAATTTCTTCAACCCGATGTTCTGATTTTTAACATAGATTACGAATGCAGTCAGAATGTCATCTGCTTTGGTTGTATCATGAAGAGCTAATAAGCATTATTTTCACAATATCGTGCGACTACAGCTAGGCGTGACAAGTCATCCAAGTCAACGCTTTCATCACGAACGACACTAAATATAATAGCTTGATTTAATCCAGTCATTTATTTAACTGTGAAATTTAAAGACAAATCAGTTATGCATCTCTCAATTGATCTTGCAGAAGTTGGCATTTCTCGAATCCGAGTTGGAATAGTTTCTTTATTTAGTAAATCACTAAACCGACTTTCAGCACTGCGCTAAAACGTTTCTTTGATGTAATCTCCATCTGTAAAAGTTTGCCTTTAGAAGCCACACAATTTTGTAACTACATTCAGTAGCTTTATACATCATTCCAACTGCTTGACTCAAAAAACTAGTTTGTTTCTTGAAAACAGAAATAACCCTTTTAAAGGCTTAACATTTCTCTTCAGATGTTCTTAGCTTGGATTGATGTTTAGTTTCATAGTGTCTTTGCACACTGGAATTGCGACACACAACACTTTCACAACAGAAAGCACAAACAACACGATCCTTTTGTTGTATAAATTCATATTCTTTTGTCCAAATTTTTTTATGGGCGTTGATCAAGTTTTTGCTTTTATTCGGCCATTTTAAGGGCACTGGATTACTAATATTATCGTTTGGATAATATCACATTTTGTGCACCTGTAAACAGCTGTAAAAATATATACAAATATGTTGAAATTATAGTAAATATAAGAAAATCATCAGTTTAGCTAATTCTGAAAGATAACATTTAATAATGCTCCTTGCAAGAACATAACAAATAGCAATGAAACTATAAACGTTTAACACATTGGCCGCGTCCGTCAGTAGTGGCAGTATATAGTGACTGGTGTAGCTGCTTCGGCTCCACATTAATATAACCTGCTACTGGCCAGTGAAAGCGGATGTGTGGCGAGACCTAGATAATGCAATAAATATTAAGAAAATGATAAGGCGCCGTTATGAGCACGCATCAGCCATCATGCTGGCGTACGTTGTTTTACTTGCATTGAAAACAATCTTTTTCCCACATATTACCTTTGGGGGGAGGGGTCTTTCGCGTGCCATTGAACATCGCTCTGCGTGCCAACGTTGGCACGCGTGCCGTAGGTTCCAGACCCCTGGAACGTCGATTATTATTTTCTGTGTAGTCTATGATAATCCTCTGCAGCTTTAAGACTCTTCTCACTCGAGACACTGTTAGATAAATTAAGTTAGACTATTAAATACGATAATCAACAATCAAAACAACTCATTCAGAAATAGTTAATCTAATTGTCATTGAATATTCTAGCGTCCATGAAGTGTTTGCCACGAGGTGAGCCCAGGTTACCGAAGAAATGTCCACTTGAGCTGCTTCAGCATCCATGGTGGTAGGTTAATGGAGTCAATAATGGTTATGAACATTACAATTATAAGCAGTTACCAGAGGTTGCAATATTGAGTGCAGGCAGACTACCTCTAGAATGTTTGCTAGCAATGTCTTGTCTTGAGCTCCTAAACTGTATCCAGTTAAGGAAGCCATAAGAGATCTGATGATGAATTAGTCCCACAAAGTTGTTCCTAACTGGGTAGAAGTTGAGAGTTACCTCAAGCTGATGTTGGGCTACAGTCATTGGGTAAGAGGTCTTGATTGACAAATCAGGTATATTCTTGCTCTGTTGTATAACAAATGGGTGAGACAAGGCAGGGATACCACCTCAGACTGTTCTGTATCAATCTCATAGGCAGCGATGCATTCAGAAAGGGCCTCTATCAGGCAGGACATGGGGAAACATTAGTTTAAACCAGTTACTCCTCTAGGGTATCTGATGAACAGTTATTAGAAGTACATGTAGACTCAGAAGGCAGTAGATGGCTATCCACCACCCTAGAGAGCTTGGAAAATATCCACTCCTGTCCTATTGATTTATCCAATATCGATATGCTATGTATATCCACAGCCCACACCAATGACCTCACTACCATATGGTCATGATCCATCCAGAAATCCAAGGCATGTAGGAAAAGGACAACTCGATATCTTGTAGTGGAAGGCCACACCTCATAGAGATTTAGATAAATAATATATAAGGTGGGATCTAGTCTAACTCCCTAATCTGGCTATTTGACACTAACTTTGAAATGGAGTCTGTGTTCAAAAACTGGGTACATACTGTAATATGAAGGAAAATGGTTTGTGCATTCCTTGTTACCAAAGGAATGTGAATTAAAATGATTTGTAATGAAGAATAATATGAATCAACATGAATTTGTAGCCACAATTATGACAAGATAAGGAAAGTTCACCAAATACTCAAGCATGAAAAAAGCCACAATCAAATTTTATTTTTGTCTTCTAATCACTAATGTTAATGGAATAAAGAAGGATAAAAGCAAATAGCATACAACATGCAAAGATTTTCAAATTCAAATAATTCAAGAGCTAGTAGGATCTTAATAAACTGATTTAAAAGCAATTTGATCAGGGTATTAATGAAAACCAATGTGAACTAATGTGTATCAATGTTGTTGTTGTAGGATTTTACGCCATGTTTCAGCAAAAGATAGGCTAAACATGGCGGCCAGTATTAATGGTGGAGTAAGAACCCAGGAAACCCCCAGAAAGAACCACCAACCCACGAGAAGCTACTGGCAAGCTTTCTCACATACCCATATTAGTTGAATCTGTGATTCGGAACGACGCATAGGGATATGGCAGTTATCCATAACGGAGATCGCTTTAGATCCCCCTGTATTAATGTGTACTAAAGTGTATTAATGTGTAATAATGAGTATTAATGTCTACTAATGTGAACTGGTGTGCATAAATATGTATTAATGTGGACTAATGTGCACTTAGAAGATATTGCTAACATTGTTGGCATCCTTTAGACTCGACAGACAATGGATATGCGCCCATGATAGCTGTCCCGGTTAGTGGCTGTGCAGCATCTGCAGTGGCTATGTAGCACGACACGGCTGTGGCAGTACTTGCTGCATTTTGAAAGATGAGTCTGGTTTGTGTTGGAGCTGCTTCTTCTTTCTCAGAGATCGCTTTTCATCAGCTAGGACGCGTAGCTTGTCCTCACCCGTTTTTAAACCAGTGATGAGAGATAGTTGCCACCTGGGTCTGTCTAGAACAAACTCTACCCACCCCGATGTTGACTTGGATGTCAAGGGCTTTTATGTCATGCTTGCAGCAGACATCCTTGAAGTGGAGATGTGGCCATCCGATTGATCTTTTGCCAGAAGCAAGTTCCGAATAAAGAAGTTTTGAATAAAGAAGGTCTTTGTGGATTTCTCCATCATCCATCTGACGTACATGGCCCAGTCAGAAGACGCAACATTGGCAGAGGAGAGTGACCATGTTGGGAATCTTAGCACGTTCAAGCACCTCGTTGTTTGTTACTCGATCACTCCAAGTGATCCCGAGCATGCGTCAGAGACATCACATGTGTAAGGCGATCAATCTTTTCTCTTGTGAGCTGTACAGAGTCAGGTTTCACTGGCATACAAAAGAGTGCTACACAGGCACATTACATGGATATCCTAGTGTTCAGGGTCTGCATACTGTTGTTCCCAACTCTTTGCAACAACCTGGAGAGAGTTGTTGATGCCTTTCGTATATGTTTGTTGAGCTCAGCATCGAGCAATAAGTTGTTGGTGATGGTAGAAGCAAGGTAAGTGAACTGGCTTACTAGTCCAATTTCATAGTTGTTCATGATAATGCTTGGGGAGTATGCATTCTGAGCCATCACATTTGTTTTCTTTAGGCTGATGGGCAGCCAAAAATCATTGCATGCATTAGCAAAGTGATCCATCAGGTGCTGTAACTTGGCTTCTGTGTGTGTGTGGCTAGAGCGGCGTCATATGTGAATAGTATGTCCCTGATGGATGCTTAACACACTGTGCTCTTTGCCTTTAGTCATGACAAGTTAAACAATTTGCCGTCTGATCGAATATGCAGATAAATTCCCTCTGTGGACATACTAAAGGCATGCTTGAGCAGGAGAGCAAAATAGATGCCGAAGAGGGTGGGGGCTATGATGCAACTCTGTTTCACTCTGCTGAGGATGTTGAAGGAGTCAGACATTGAGCCACCATACTGCACTGTGCCTTTCAAGTCATCGTGAAAGACCTGGATCATGCTTGGCAGCATTGGAGGGCATCCTATCTTTACGAGGATTGTAAAGACTCCATCTCTGCTGACAATATCAAACACCTTGGTGAGGTCTATCAAGGCCAGGAAGAGGGGTTTGTGTTGTTCTCTGCATTTCTCCTGCAGCTGCCTGATCGAGAAGATCATGTTGATAGTGGACCTCTCAGTGCTAAACTCATACTGTGACTCTGGATATATTTTGTCAGCAAGCATCTGCAGTTTGTTCAGGATGACGCATTGGAAGACTTTGCCCACGAAGCTAAGAAGGGGTATGCCCCTGTAGTTGTGTAGTCACTTCTGTCGCCTTTGTTCTTGTACAAGGTTACGATGTTGGCATCTCTCATGTCCTGATGCACTGCACCCTCATCCCATCACTAGCAAAGGAGGTTGTGTAGATTTGTGAGCAGCACAATGCAGCCACATTTAATGACTTCAGCTGGGATGCAACCCTTCTCTGGGGCTTTACCTAAGGTCTTCTTTAGTTGGTAATAGATATATAAAAATTAATTTGCTTATCTTCAGAAGTGATGATAATCTTCTCCACAAGGAAATGGAAGATGACATCAAACATATAAGGTATCTTAGGGGTGATGAAGTGTTCTGGAAAGATCTGTTTGATACTAATTGGAGGACAAATATAGCTGATACAGTCAGGCTATTTTCAACCTGGAAAAATGCCAGCTACGTAATAGTAATAAGTATGGTACTGTTGATATTAAATTGATGAATTGTCCTACGAAAATGTAAGTTTCTGTATGCATTTTTCGCTTGTCTAAATGGTGAAAGGTTTGTATATAGCATATCCATTGTTTGTCTTAGCATCAAAAAGGTATTATTAAAAGAGTATGCAGAGGACAAATTTTTACATTTTCTCAAAGATATACATTATAAAGATGAGAAACCCAATACCAAAACGGAAATTGAGGAAAATGACATGCTTTATCTGACATCTAATCAAAGCTGCGATATTACTTATAGATCTTGAAAATTCATGGATAATTTAGTAAAAAATCTAAAATAATTTATATTCATGAAATATACTTTTTTAGCTTAATTTTTTGGCTTATTTTGGAACTAATTTTCATTAGGTCGGTTCTTGTAAACTGCATCAAATTAGGGTTGTGGAAAAAAATGCCAATATTGACAGTCATTGTTCACAATTTTAGTGTCTATTTCTAACCTTAAAACAATGCCTTGTGACCTTGATAATATGGCCAAGGTTACTAGATTTAATCAAGTCTTAATAAACTCCTAAGAATATAAACATTGTCAGATTTTGTTTTATGATAATACTGCTGTCATCTTACATAAATATTATCATGCTTTTCTGTAAGAGCCTCATGCCATCTCGTATTAATGTTGCCTGGTTTTGCTATAAGACACCATGTCATCTTATAGAAACATTGTCAGGCATTGTTGTAAGATACTAGTGTCAAATATAAACATTGTCAGTCTTTGTTGTAAGATACTAATTTAATCCTACATAAACTTTGTCAGGCTTGGGTGTAAATATACTAGTGTCATATATAAACATTCTCAGGATTTGTTGTAAGATACTAAAATAATATATAAACATTGTCAGGCTTTGTTGTAAGATACTAGTGTCAGATATAAACAATGTCAGGCATTGTTGTAAGATACTACAATAATATATAAACATTGTCAGGCTTTGTTGTAAGATACTAGTGTCAGATATAAACATTGTCAGGCTTTGTTGCAAGATACTAATTTAATCCTACATAAACTTTGTCAGGCTTGGTTGTAAGATACTAGTGTCATATATAAATAATGTCAGGCTTTGTTGTAAGATACTTGTGTCATATATAAACATGTCAGGCTTTGTTGTAAGATACTAGTGTCAGATATAAACAATGTCAGGCATTGTTGTAAGATACTACAATAATATATAAACATTGTCAGGCTTTGTTGTAAGATACTAGTGTCAGATATAAACATTGTCAGGCTTTGTTGCAAGATACTAATTTAATCCTACATAAACTTTGTCAGGCTTGGTTGTAAGATACTAGTGTAATATATAAATAATGTCAGGCTTTGTTGTAAGATACTTGTGTCATATATAAACATGTCAGGCTTTGTTGTAAGATACTAGTGTCAGATATAAACAATGTCAGGCATTGTTGTAAGATACTACAATAATATATAAACATTGTCAGGCTTTGTTGTAAGATACTAGTGTCAGATATAAACATTGTCAGGCTTTGTTGCAAGATACTAATTTAATCCTACATAAACTTTGTCAGGCTTGGTTGTAAGATACTAGTGTCATATATAAACAATGTCATGCTTTGTTGTAAGATACTTGTGTCATATAAAAACATTGTCAGGCTTGGTTGTAAGATACTTGTGTCATATATAAACATTGTCAGGCTTTGTTGTAAGATACTAGTGTCATATAGAAACATTGTCAAGCATTGTTGTAAGATACTACAATAATATATAAACATTTTCAGGCTTGGTTGTAAGATACTAGTGTCATATATAAAGAATGTCATGCTTTGTTGTAAGATACTTGTGTCATATAAAAACATTGTCAGGCTTTGTTGTAAGATACTAGTGTCAGATATAAACATTGTCAGTCTTTGTTGTAAGGTACTAGTGTCATATATAAACATTGTCAGGCTTTGTTGTAAGATACTAGTTTAATCCTACATAAACTTTGTCAGGCTTGGTTGTAAGATACTAGTGTCATATATAAACATGGTCAGGCATTGTTGTAAGATACTACAATAATATATAAACATTGTCAGGCTTTGTTGTAAGATACTAGTGTCATATATAAACATTTTCATGCTTTGTTGTAAGATACTAGTGTCATATATAAACATTCTCAGGCATTGTTGTAAGATACTACAATAATATATAAACATTGTCAGGCTTTGTTGTAAGATACTAGTGTCATATATAAACATTGTCATGCTTTGTTGTAAGATACTAGTGTCAGATATAAACATTGTCAGTCTTTGTTGTAAGGTACTAGTGTCATTTATAAACATTGTCAGGCTTTGTTGTAAGATACTAGTGTCAGATATAAACATTGTCAGGCTTTGTTGTAAGATACTAGTTTAATCCTACATAAACTTTGTCAGGCTTGGTTGTAAGATACTAGTGTCAGATATAAACATTGTCAGTCTTTGTTGTAAGATACTACAATAATATATAAACAGTGTCAGGCTTTGTTGTAAGATACTGGTGTCAGATATAAACATTGTCAGGCTTTGTTGTAAGATACTAGTGTCACATAGAAACATTGTCAAGCATTGTTGTAAGATACTACAATAATATATAAACATTTTCAGGCTTGGTTGTAAGATACTAGTGTCATATATAAACAATGTCATGCTTTGTTGTAAGATACTTGTGTCATATAAAAACATTGTCAGGCTTTGTTGTAAGATACTAGTGTCAGATATAAACATTGTCAGTCTTTGTTGTAAGGTACTAGTGTCATATATAAACATTGTCAGGCTTTGTTGTAAGATACTAGTTTAATCCTACATAAACTTTGTCAGGCTTGGTTGTAAGATACTAGTGTCATATATAAACATGGTCAGGCATTGTTGTAAGATACTACAATAATATATAAACATTGTCAGGCTTTGTTGTAAGATACTAGTGTCATATATAAACATTGTCATGCTTTGTTGTAAGATACTAGTGTCATATATAAACATTCTCAGGCATTGTTGTAAGATACTACAATAATATATAAACATTGTCAGGCTTTGTTGTAAGATACTAGTGTCATATATAAACATTGTCATGCTTTGTTGTAAGATACTAGTGTCAGATATAAACATTGTCAGTCTTTGTTGTAAGGTACTAGTGTCATTTATAAACATTGTCAGGCTTTGTTGTAAGATACTAGTGTCAGATATAAACATTGTCAGGCTTTGTTGTAAGATACTTGTTTAATCCTACATAAATTTTGTCAGGCTTGGTTGTAAGATACTAGTGTCATATATAAACATTGTCAGGATTTGTTGTAAGATACTACAATAATATATAAACATTGTCAGGCATTGTTGTAAGATACTAGTGTCAGATATAACCTTTGTCAGGCTTTGTTGTAAGATACTAGTGTCAGATATAAACATTGTCAGGCTTTGTTGTAAGATACTAGTGAGACCTGAGTTTCTCCACATCTGACTGGAGGATTTTCTTCTTCCGGCTTCAGGGTGACGTATGTTCAGTGATATTCTTATGTAAAAACTAAGTTATTTTTGCACACTATTGTTTATATCCAGATATACAATTACTAAAGTTATGTCCACCTCTAAACAAAAGTTTAGTTAGGTATTTGGTTCCTTAACATAATTGTCTGCTCTAATAATATATATCTCTCCCTTTATATACATCTATAACTATTATGTCTCAGTCCCTTTAGGAAGTGTCTATATTATATTGTTTTTTCATATCCCGGTTTTTGTATATTATGTACATTATGTTATACAGGATAATGCCACCTAAACCAGCAAAAGGGAGCAAAGGTCCCACGATCTGGAGATAGGATGCGCAAGAAGAAAAGGCGATGAGACTATGAGGATATAACATATTTTATGGTAAAAGAAAAATAGCATGGCGAAGGAAAGAAAATACAAAGGAGATAAGGTACATTGAAGAGTTTTTCAAAGTCAAAATTGTTGAACACGAGGACTGAGGATATTTACACTACCTTTACAATGAAGGAGCGCAGTTCTTAAATGCGTCGAGAATACCCAGGGAAAACTTTCCAAGTTCAACAGAGATAATGATAGCTATTAAAGTAACAAATCTAGGATATATCAACAAGCTTGATTCAGTAAACCCAATGGGATATGTAGGGTATATAGTTATACCGAAAGGGAAATAGCCCATAGTGTCATTAGGGGAATTTCGGAAGAGCAAAGGCCCCATAAATGTGGAAGAACCAGAACTATTTCAAATTAAGATTTAAAAAAAAGAGAACAGGTGAACTTTTTATTTCCGATATTCCTTTAGAGATAACATTAGAAGCAGTGGTCAAACACTTTGAAGACAAGTTTGCAATCAAAGTAATTACATCAAAGCTGGGAACCATTGAGACAACCACAATTAAAAATGGAATGCGAATACTCGAAATAGAAAAAAAACAATTAAAGACAATCAAAAGGTCCTACTTTATGCATGGCTTTCTTGCCAAAACCTGGTACAAAGGTTATATTTACGACAAGAAATGTAAGAGGTGCTATGAGACAGGTCACACTCCCTTCAAATGCCCACAAAACGACACTGACCCAAGAAAGAGATTACAGCAACAACAACAAAAACAGCAAGACAAAGATAGAGTAGAGACCTTGGAACAGGGAAAAAAGACTCACAAAAAAAAAACAATCCCTCAAAACCGGACGAGTATCACTTTAACTGATTCGACAAAATTGACTGGAAAACAAATGCCCCAAATAATAACACAACAGGAGAAACCGGGAATAGCGAGTATAATAGGAGCCCACATAATAAAACCTACAGAGAAAAGAACTGAGGGAAATACAAATCAAGTTCCAGTGGAAACGTTGATATCAACAGGGAAAGAAAACACAGATGTAAGGTCAAAACAAATAACATCTGCAAAAGAAATGATCACATCAGTCTCGAAAGAAAGACCAATCGAGAAAAGAACAGAAGCAATCACAAGTAAACTTCCAGTCAAAAAACAGTTAACAACAGAAAGCAAGACAAATTATCTAGACCAAAGGAAACAGCAACAGCAAAGGAAAAAGAACAAGATTATAACATGAGACAGGTTTTTTTAAATAACGATGACTGCATGTAATTTAAAATGCTTTTTAAAAAGTTTAAAATACAACTTTAAAAAAACGAAGAAATTTATGAATTAAAAGGTATTATTTAAAAAAAATTATAAAAACAAACATTAAAATAATGTCAAAAACAATATGCACATATAGCAAACACCAACTATCAGGGCAGGCGGGCCTCCACAACTGGTCTGAGAAGATAAAAATGGTAGAGAGCGCCCTCCCCCCAAAATATATAAATTGGGTATATGATCTAGGATATATATTCGGTATATGTGCTCTAGTATATATATATATATATATATATATATATATATATATATATATATATATATATATATATATGCGATGAAGATAAACCGATAATATACGATCTTACTGCTTGTTCAACACGATTTAGAGGGAAAGCGGCAGTTCTGCTTTTGTTACTGTTAGCGACGCAAATCCATTGGACAAAGAGTCATAAGGAATTCACACCACTGCACGTTGAAGATGTTTTCTTGTATTAAGTGTTCACATTACCCCATTTTTGTGTTGGATGTAGAGGTGTAGCTGGGAGGGGGGGGGGCAGAAGGGGAAGGTTAGTGGGTCGCCAAAATGGGCAATGAATTTTTTTGTGGGGTGGGGGCGTAAAAATAAATCTTGTTACCGGGCTCCAAACACCCTTGCTACGCCTCTACCTGCATGAAAATTTCAAATTAAGAAACACATTCATTGCCACTAGCTATTAATGTTGAATGGGAGATAGATTTGATTCATTTTGTGAACACAGTGCCCTTTAGATTTTCATTTTTTTGATGTGCATTTAAAACATATTTGTTATCCTTCAAAACGTGATATAAACCCATTGCAGAGCATTGTGTTAAGTACTGAAGTGACGTATTAACACACAGAGCACGCTAAAGGTTGGCTAATACCTATTATCTACATTTTTGAACTACTATCCTGTGTTCTTACTGAAAAAGTTACTTTGTTATTAATGTTCTCAATCGATATGGTAATAATAATAATAATAATAATAATAATAATAATAATAATAATAATAAAGATTTTATTTAGAGAAGGTAACTCAATTAGTTACAGAACTAATCTACCTTGAGGCCTTATATCTGTTATGTACAATATATACAACATGATGTGAAGAGTCTGGCTCAACACTAAATAATTAAGGAATTTTAAATTTCAAAGTATCAAGCCTAGAACACATCCACAGGCATCTGTTAAAAAAACATAAACATAAACAAAAACAAAATATCATTCTGCGTTGAAACATTCAGCTTTGAAAATGATGCAAAATTACAGACAAGCAGGCTGTAATTTTTATGGCACTAGAACTGTTCAATTTTCTAAAGATTTCATCCATTTAAGACATTGATTATGAAAATAAGAAATTCTAGGAGCTTGCCTTATGTCACTGGGAATGTTGTTCCATACTACTCGACCAGTATATTGAAAACTTTTTTTAAAAACAATTCCTTCTTTGGCCTTGGTATAATGTAATCTTTTCTTCTTATTGACCTTAAATTTGGAATACCATCAGCATCTCTTTGGTGAAAGATATTGCTTAGATAGACAGGAATGGATTTTATGGATACTTTTATAAATCAATTTGGCTTTTCTAAGAAATATTATTTCATGTATTGTTAAAACGTTTATATTATTCACTGCATCATGAAAATTATCTATACATTGATCTTGAATTAAATGGCAAGCCCTATTTTAGAGCCGTATAAGTGTCGTTATGTTTGAATTAGAGGTATTACCCCAAATTACATTACAGTAGTCCAGATATGGCTGAATATGGCTGAATATAACTTTTATAAAAGATGACCCTATACTGAAGAGGAAAGTATGCTTTGATTTTTCTCAGTAGCCAAAGATAAGAATTAATCTTTTTTGAAATGTGTTTGATGTGAAGAGACCAAGCAAAATTGTTATCTACGAATACACCAAGAATTCTATCTTGAGAGGTCATATTAACATAACGACACTTGTACGGCTCTAAAATAGGGCTTGCCATTTAATTCAAGATCAATGTATAGATAATTTTCATGATGCAATGAATAATATAAACGTTTTAACAATACATGAAATAATATTTCTTAGAAAAGCCAAATTGATATATAAAAGTATCCATAAAATCCATTCCTGTCTATCTAAGCAATATCTTTCACCAAAGAGATGCTGATGGTACTCCAAATTTAAGGTCAATAAGAAGAAAAAATTACATTATACCAAGGCCAAAGAAGGAATTGTTTTTAAAAAAAGTTTTCAATATACTGGTCGAGTAGTATGGAACAACATTCCCAGTGACATAAGGCAAACTCCTAGCATTTCTTATTTTCATAATCAATGTCTTAAATGGATGAAATCTTTAAGAACAATTGAACAGTGCTAGTACCCAACAAATTACAGCCTGCTTGTTTGTAATTTTGCATCATTTTCAAAGCTGAATGTTTCAACGCAGAGTGATATTTTATGTTTTGTTTATGTTTATGTTTACATATGCCTGTGGATGTGTTCTAGGCTTGATACTTTGAAATTTAAAATTCCTTAATTATTTAGTGTTGAGCCAGACTCTTCACATCATTTTGTATATATTGTACATAACAGATAGAAGGCATCAAGGTAGATTAGTTCTGTAACTAATTGAGTTACCTTCTCTAAATAAAGTCTTTATTATTATTATTATTATTATTATTATTATTATTATTATTATTATTATTATCACCATATCGATTGAGAATATTAATAACAAAGTAACTATTTCAGTAAGAACACAGGATGGTAGTTCAAAAATGTAGAAAATAGGTATTATCCAACCTTTAGCGCGCTCTATGTGTTAGTAGTGTCACTCCGGTAGTTCACACAATGCTCTGCAATGGGCTTATATCACGTTTTGAAGAATAACAAATATGTTTTAAATGCATATCTAAGAAACGAAAATCTAAAGTTACACTGTGTTCACAAAATGAATCAAATCTATTTTCAAACCCACTCAAAATTAATGGCTAGTGGCAATGAATCTTTTTCTTAATCTGAAATTTGCATGCAGGCAGAGGCGTAGCAAAGGTGTTTGGAGCCCAGTAACAATATTTCTTTTTACGCCCCCACCCCACAAAAAATTCATAGCCCATTTTGGTGCCCCACTAATCTGGCCTTTGACCCCCCCCCCACCTTCCCAGTTACACCTCTACATGCAACACAAAAACGGGGTAATGCGAACACTTAATGCAATAAAACATCTTCAAAGTGCAGCGGTGTGAATTCCTTATGACTCATTGTCCAATGGATTTGCGTCGCTAACAGTATATATATATATATATATATATATATATATATATATATATATATATATATATATATATATATATATATATATATATATATATATATATGAGGGTACAGTGCATCAGGACATGAGGGAAGCCAACATCGTAACCTTGTACAAGAACAAAGGCGACAGAAGTGACTGCACAACTACAGGGGCATACCCCTTCTTAGCTTCGTGGGCAAAGTCTTCGCATGCGTCATCCTGAACAGACTGCAGATGCTTGCTGACAAAATATATCAAGAGTCACAGTGTAAGTTTATCACTGAGAGGTCCACTATCAACATGATCTTCTCGATGAGACAGCTGCAGGAGAAATACAGAGAACAACACAAACCCCTCTTCCTGGCCTTGATAGACCTAACCAAGGTGTTCGATATTGTCAGCAGAGATTGATTCTTTACAATCCTGGTAAAGATAGGATGCCCTCCAATGCTGCCAAGAATGATCCAGGTCTTTCACGATGACTTGAAAGGCACAGTGCAGTATGGTGGCTCAATGTCTGACTCCTTCAACATCCTCAGCAGAGTGAAACAGAGTTGCGTCATAGCCCCACCCTCTTCGGCATCTATTTTGCTCTCCTGCTCAAGCGTGCCTTTGGTATGTCCACAGAGGGAATTTATCTGCATACTCGATCAGACGGCAAATTGTTTAACACAGTCATGACTAAAGGCAAAGAGCACAGTGTGTGAAGCATCCATCAGGGACATACTATTCACATATGATGCCGCTCTAGCCACACACACAGAAGCTGAGTTAGAGCACCTGATGGATCACTTTGCTAATGCATGCAATGATTTTTGGCTGCCCATCAGCCTAAAGAAAACAAATGTGATGGCTCAGAATGCATACTCCCCAAGCATTATCATGAACAACTATGAAATTGGACTAGTAAGCCAGTTCACTTACCTTGCTTCTACCATCACCAACAACTTATTGCTCGATGCTGAGCTCAACAAGCATATACGAAAGGCATCAACAACTCTCTCCAGGTTGTTGCAAAGAGTTGGGAACAACAGTATACAGACCCTGAACAGTAGGATATCCATGTATGTGCCTGTGTAGCACTCTTTTGTATGCCAGTGAAACCTGACTCTGTACAGCTCACAAGAGAAAAGATTGATCGCCTTACACATGTGATGTCTCTGACGCATACTCGGGATCACTTGGAGTGATCGAGTAACAAACAACGAGATGCTTGAACGTGCTAAGATTCCCAACATGGTCACTCTCCTCTGCCAATATCGCATCTTCTGACTGGGCCATGTACGTCAGATAGATGATGGAGAAATCCACAAAGACCTTCTTTATTCAGAACCTCTTTATTCGAAACTTGCTTCTGGCAAAAGATCAATCGGATGGCCACATCTCCACTTCAAGGATGTCTGCTGCAAGCATGACATAAATGCCTTTGACATCGAAGTCAACATCGGGGTGAGTAGAGTATGCTTTAGACAGACCCAGGTGGCAACTATCTCTGATCACTGGTTTAAAAACGGGTGAGGACAAGCTACGCGTCCTAGCTGATGAAAAGCGATCTCTGAGAAAGAAGAAGCAGCTCCAACACAAACCAGACTCATCTTTCAAAATGCAGCAAGTACTGCCACTGCCGTGTCGGGCTACATAGCCACTGCAGATGCTGCACAGCCACTAACCGGAACATCTGTCATGGGCGCATATCCATTGTCTGTCGAGTCTAAAGGATGCCAACAATGTTAGCAATATCTTCTAAGTGCACATTAGTCGACATTAATACATATTTATGCACACCAGTTCACATTAGTAGACATTAATACACATTATTACACACGAATACGCATTAGTACAAATCAGTATATATAAGTACACATCAATACACATTAATACACTTTAGTAACCATTAATACAGGGGGCCCCGAGTGACAGGGGGTCTAAAGCAATCTCCGTTATGGATAAATGCCATATCCCCTATGCGTCGTTTCGAATCACAGATTCAACTAATATGGGTATGTGAGAAAGCTTGCCAGTAGCTTCTCGTGGGTTGGCGGTTCTTTCTGGGGGTTTCCTGGGTTCTTACTCCACCATTAATACTGGCCGCCATGTTTAGCCTATCTTTTGCTGAAACATGGCGTAAAATCCTACAACAACAACATTGATACACATTAGTTCACATTGGTTTTCATTAATACCCTGATCAAATTGCTTTTAAATCAGTTTATTAAGATCCTACTAGCTCTTGAATTATTTGAATTTGAAAATCTTTGCATGTTGTATGCTATTTGCTTTTATCCTTCTTTATTCCATTAACATTAGTGATTAGAAGACAAAAATAAAATTTGATTGTGGCTTTTTTCATGCTTGAGTATTTGGTGAACTTTACTTATCTTGTCATAATTGTGGCTACAAATTCATGTTGATTCATATTATTCTTCATTACAAATCATTTTAATTCACATTCCTTTGGTAACAAAGAATGCACAAACCATTTTGCTTCATATTATGTATCCAGATTTTGAACACAGACTCCATTTCAAAGTTAGTGTCAAATAGCCAGATTAGGGAAGGAGATTAGATCCCACCTTAAATATTATTTATCTAAATCTCTATGAGGTGTGGCCTTCCACTACAAGATATCGAGTTGTCCTTTTCCTACATACCTTGGATTTCTGGATGGACATTGGTGTGGGCTGTGGATATACATAGCATATTGATATTGGATAAATCAGTAGGACAGGAATGGATATTTTCCAAGCTCTCTAGGGTGGTGCATAGCCATCTACTGCCTTCTGAGTCTACTTCTAATAACAGTCCATCAGATACCCTAGAGGAGTAACTGGTTTAAACTAATGTTTCCCCATGTCCTGCCTGATAGAGGCCCTTTCTGAATGCATCGCTGCCTATGAGATTGATACAGAACAGTCTGAGGTGGTATCCCTGCCTTGCCTCACACGGTTGTTATACAACAGAGCAAGAATATACCTGATTTGTCAATCAAGACCTCTTACCCAATGACTGTAGCCTAACATCAGGTTAAGGTAACTCTAAACTTCTACCCAGTTTGGAACAACTTTGTGGGACGAATTCATCATCAGATCTCTTAATCTCTTATTGCTTCCTTAACTGGATACAGTTTAGGAGCTCTAGACAAGACATTGCTAGCAAACATTCTAGAGGTAGTCTGCCTGCACTTAATATTGCAACCCTTGGTAACTATTTATAATTGTAATGTTCATAATCATTCTTGACTCCATTAACCTACCACCATGGATGCTGAAGCAGCTCAAGTGGACATTTCTTCGGTAACCTGGGCTCACCTCGTGGGAAATACTTCATGGACGCTAAAATATTCAATGACAATTCGGATTAACTATTTCTGATTGAGTTGTTTTGATTGTTGATTATCGTATCTAATGGACAAACTTAATTTATTTAACAGTGTCTCGAGTGAGAAGAGTCTCAAAGCTGCAGAGGATTATCATAGACTACACAGAAAATAATAATCGAAGTTCCGGGTCTGTAACCTACGGCACGGGTGCCAACGTTGACACGCAGAGCGATTTTCAATGGCACGCGAAAGACCCCCCCCCCCCAAGGTAATATGTTGGGAAAAGATTGTTTTCAATGCAAGTCAAAACAACGTACGCCAGCATGATAGCTGATGCGTGCTCATGACGGCGCCTTATCATTTTCTTAATATTTATTGCATTATCTAGGTCTCGCCACACATCCGCTTTCACTGGCCAGTAGCAGGTTATATTAATGTGGAGCCGAAGCAGCTACACCAGTCACTATATACTGCCACTACTGACGGACGCGGCCAATGTGTTAAACGTTTATAGTTTCATTGCTATTTGCTATGTTCTTGCAAGGAGCATTATTAAATGTTATCTTTCAGAATTAGCTAAACTGATGATTTTCTTATATTTACTATGATTTCAATATTTTTGTATAATTTTCACAACTTTTTACAGGTGCACAAAACGTGATATTATCCAAACGATAATATCAGTAATACAGTACCCTTAAAAAGGCCGAATAAAAGCAAAATCTTGATCAACGGCTATAAAAAAAATTGGACAAAAGAATATGAATTATACAACAAAAGGATCGTGTTGTTTGTGTTTTCTGTTGTGAAAGTATTGTGTGTCGCACGTCCAGTGTACAAAGACACTATGAAACTAAACATCAATCCAAGCTAAGAACATCTGAAGAGAAATGTTAAGCCTGTAAAAGGGTTATTTCTGTTTTCAAGAAACAAGCTAGTTTTTTGAGTCAAGCAGTTGGAATGAAGAATAAAGCTACTGAATGTAGTTACAAAATTGTGTGGCTTCTAAAGGCAAACCTTTACAGATGGAAAGTACATCAAAGAAACTATTTTGTGAAGTGCTGAAAGTCGGTTTAGTGATTTACTAAATAAAGAAACTATTCCAACTCGGATTCGAGAAATGTCAACTTCTGAAAGATCAATTGAGAGACGCATAACTGATTTGTCTTAAAATTTAACAGTTAAAAAAACGACTGGATTAAATCAAGCTATTGTATTTAGTGTCGTTCGTGATGAAAGCGTTGACTTGGATGACTTGTCACGCCTAGCTGTAGTCGCACGATATTGTGAAAATAATGCTTATTAGCTCTTCATGATACAACCAAAGCAGATGACATTCTGACTGCATTCGTAAGCTATGTTAAAAATCATAACATCGGGTTGAAGAAATTATTATGTGTGGCAATTGATGATGCTGCTGTAGTGCTTGGCAAAAAGATAGGATTTGTCAAACATCTTGAGAATACGTTGGACGTCGACTATTAAACTTCTATTGCATTATACACCAGGAGAGTTTGTGTGCAAAGATCTTATCATTGGACTTGCACTCGGTGATGGCAACTGATGTTAACTTTATAGTTTCCCGCTCTTCATTGATTCACAGGCAATTCAAGTCTCTTCTACAAGAAACTGAGAGTGAATTTGCAGGTCTTCTATTGTACAGCAATGTTCGTTGACTTAGTCGAGGTAACGTCTTGAATATATCACTTCTTGTCTGGAAGCAATTAAGGTGTTTCTTGATGAAAAAGAACATTTTCCGGAATTGAATGATGAGGGATGGCTGTCGAAACTGATATTTCTTACAGACATAACGACATTTTTAAATGAGTTTAACGTGCATTTACAACTACAAGGTCAAACAGTACTTGAAGGTTTTGGTTACTGGAAAGGATTTGCGTTGAAACTGCACATATTTTGCCATGATATTAGCGACAAAACATTAAAGTACTTCCAAAATGTGAAGGCTCATTAAAATCGATTTACAGTGATTACAGATGAGCTTCACAAGTGCATTGAAACACTTAAAGTGGAATTTGCTAAACGGAAGTCAAGACTTTCGAATTCATGGACCCATATTTTGATACCCCTTCAAGCCTGACTTGCTTGATCTGACTGCTAGCCAATTAGATCTGAACCTTTTTAGGTGGATGGATATTGACGATTGTGAAATGCAGCATGTTGAAATTAAGACATCTGAATTATGGACATCATAATTTGCCGAATCGCGGAAATCTCTGGAAAGAAAATGCATAGAAAAGTCAGCTGCTATTTTAACTGTTGGACATCCCTCCTGAAGCATTCATCTGTTTTGAAGAAAGTTGCATTTGCTCTACTTTCAGCTTTTTCTCAACTTATACTTGTAAACAGATTTTTTCTTACATGACAGCTGTTTAAAGTCCACAAAGAAGTCGCCTAACACCGGAACACTCAGAAGCCTGTGTGAAGCTGAGAGTGACCAAATATGTACCTGATATTGAGCAATTAAACAAGAGAATGCCTGGACAAGGCACACATTAATTGATACAGATTAATTACATTCAATTGAAGTTTTCATGGTCAATTTCTTTAATTAAACATTAAAAAAATAAATTCAAGATCAAATTTATTTGTTATAAGAGTAGTTTTATATATGCGAGGATTTATATAATATGTAAATATATGGTAGAGTAGGTAGACTTATAGGAATATAGGTTGTTGGCACGCTGGATGAATTAGAATTCCTACCATGGCACACTATTATCAAAAGGTTGCCGACCTCTAAATGAAACTAATGACAACGACAGCGAAGTTGCTGTCGAAGATAAAGCAAGAAACATAAATTAGTTGTAAACAGTGTGATACAAAAACTAAACGCGAATTTAATCTCAATGTTGATTTTATAATGACATTAATACAACGACAAAATAATCATTGTGCGAGCTGTAATACAGTAATGGTGTGGCAATATTCATATAATAATCCAAGACAATTGATAATAGTCTTGTTCTTACGCGTGAAAATGAGATGCTGACCTGTCTTGAATATGGTCAAAGTCTATGCGCTAGTTAAGTGCAGCAGATAATAATTGTACATCTTCAGGAATTACTAATTGTTCACGTACAAATCCTCGTTGGGGAGGAATTGAATCTATCTAATATATCGATTTCAATTCAATCCGTCGATCTTACCACACTGGAAATTTTATTCGTAGTTACACTCTGTCACGGAATGATGTAGTTTTTATTCAGGAAATACATGTACTCGGGTTTGGTTTATCGTGTGCAACGATACCTGAGGGTGATTTTTATATATTGGCAGTTGTACTTCAGAATAGTGAGTACAATTCGCTCAATGCCGCACGTGCAGAGTGTTCTCGATACGGAGAACGAATCCGTATAAATACTTTGCTATATGTGAAGGATCTTCACATTACTAAGGGTTTTGTCAACAAGCGGCTGGTTTAA
>JARLTB010000149.1:0-10000 GCA_030141615.1 Unio pictorum | reverse complement strand
TTTCCAATTCTCTGAGGGTTAATTGGTCAGTAAATAGGTAAAGTAGAATTTACAGGTGTACGCAAATACACTAATGATTATTTTTAAAAATATGAAAGATGATGTTTTGCTCTCGCATCATCACAAAATCGTTAATCGGTGTATTCCCATATGGACTGGCCATTTGTTGAATCATCACATCTGAAACTATGCACACACAAAAGTGCAAGCCATTGAAGAACAAACATAAATTAAGTAACTGTTAGGTATATGCGAACATCATGTGTTGTGAATGTTGGCCGAGAAGGCGGAATTTCGATTAATGGGGTGGGGTGCTGAACAAATGAAAATAGATTATGATTAGAATACGCAGACGGATGGGAATGGGAGGGGGAATATTCAATATGGGAATGGGTGGAAATAGAACACGAAACTTGGCTGCGGCCAGTGGGTAGGTTATAAAGTTAAACCCAAATCCTACCTTAAGCCAACTCCAGAACTGCTTCTTTTGCACGCTCCGCAAACACTGATGAATGTAGGGCTTATCCGTGAATTTCTTTCCGTTTCACTCTTGATTAGAGGTGATACAAAATTCAGTTCTAGTAGAACGTTCGCGAAGAATACACCATGGATATTTTTCTCGTGTCAAGAACGGTCTCGTCAGATTAACAGCCCAGTGATAATTTGGCTATCATACCAGTAGGTGTCTTTTCCCCAGATTATTACCCCGATCTGGTCTGATCTAACCCTGTCCTTAACTATAGCTTTACCGTCTGTGTACATTGTAAATGATCAAACAGTCCAGTGCACTAGGTTTCACATCACGTTTTGGGTTGGATTATAAAACATCGGATCAGGTTATCCAGGTCACAGTTCATTGTTTGTTACTAAATGACCCCTACAGCAGTTTAAAACAACAGTTAAATTACGCGTTAGTCCTCATAGTAATGTTGCAATTCGGGACACAAGCTCGAGAATAAATGTTCCAAAATGTTAAAACATGACCCATTTATGAGGGTCCCTAACCCTTCAGATATTTCGAACGTTTAACAAACTAAAAAGTTTTGTAGGAATCAAGGTTGTGCTATATACATGTAGTCCAATGACACGGTAATAAAGCTGCTGATCTGTTTTACATCACTGACACCTTTAAGAGCAGACACATTTGTTGTTTTTTTTTTGTAGTCCGTTGTTTGCTCTACATTATGACAATAAAAAGCACAGAAGATGTAACAAACTTGTGTATTTTGAAAAGATAGCACGTAACCTGTGACATTAAAGTGTAAACTAAGACACCATTAACAATAAACGGGTTTTACGTGAACTGAGACATTTCAATAAATACATTTTATGTAAACAGGGCACTACAATAAAAATGTTTTATGTAATGTTTTTTTTAATAAAAATAAAAGCTTGGATAATATTACAATAAATATATTTTATGTAAGCTGTGAACATGTTTTATGAAATATGGGAACATTACAATAAACACGTTTTATGTAAACTGGGATTTTTAAAAATATATTTTATGGAAACTGGGACATTACAATAAATGTTTGATTTAAACTGGAACATTACAGTAAACATGTTTTATGTAAACTATGATATCACGATACATATGATGTAAATAAATTGTGACATCACAATAAATATGATGCATATAAACGGACTGATAACAATGCATATTGATGCATACAACCTTTGACATTACAACACAAAATAAGTCTGTAAACTGCAGCATTAAAATAAATATGATATCTCGAAACTGGGACATTACAGTAAATATGATATCTCTAAACTGCGACATCTCAGTAAATATGATATCTCTAAACTGGGACATTATAATAAATATGATGCCTCTAACTTGGGACATAACAATGAATATCATGTCTCTAAATTGATACTCTAATACATACGATGTATCTAAACTGGGACTTACAATAAATAGGAAATTTCTAAACTGGAACATTTCAATAAATATGATATCTCTAAACTGGGACATTACAGTAAATATGATATCTCTAAACTGGGACATTGCAATAAATATGATATCTCTAAACTGGGAATTTACAATAAATATGATATCTCTAAACTGGGAATTATATGATACCTCTAGACTGGGAATTTACAATAAATATGATAACTCTAGACTGGGAATTTACAATAAATATGATACCTCTAGACTGGGAATTTACAATAAATATGATACCTCTAGACTGGGAATTTACAATAAATATGATACCTCTAGACTGGGAATTTACAATAAATATGATACCTCTAGACTGGGAATTTACAATAAATATGATACCTCTAGACTGGGAATTTACAATAAATATGATACCTCTAGACTGGGAATTTACAATAAATATGATACCTCTAGACTGGGAATTTACAATAAATATGATACCTCTAGACTGGGAATTTACAATAAATATGATATCTCTAGACTGAGAATTTACAATAAATATGATATCTCTAGACTGGGAATTTACAATAAATATGATATCTCTAGACTGGGAATTTAAAATAAATATGATATCTCTAGACTGGGAATTTACAATAAATATGATATCTCTAGACTGGGAATTTACAATAAATATGATATCTCTAGACTGGGAATTTACAATAAATATGATATCTCTAGACTGGGAATTTACAATAAATATGATATCTCTAGACTGGGAATTTACAATAAATATGATATCTCTAGACTGGGAATTTACAATAAATATGATATCTCTAGACTGGGAATTTACAATAAATATGATACCTCTAGACTGGGAATTTACAATAAATATGATACCTCTAGACTGGGAATTTACAATAAATATGATACCTCTAGACTGGGAATTTACAATAAATATGATACCTCTAGACTGGGAATTTACAATAAATATGATACCTCTAGACTGGGAATTTACAATAAATATGATACCTCTAGACTGGGAATTTACAATAAATATGATACCTCTAGACTGGGAATTTACAATAAATATGATACCTCTAGACTGGGAATTTACAATAAATATGATACCTCTAGACTGGGAATTTACAATAAATATGATACCTCTAGACTGGGAATTTACAATAAATATGATACCTCTAGACTGGGAATTTACAATAAATATGATACCTCTAGACTGGGAATTTACAATAAATATGATACCTCTAGACTGGGAATTTACAATAAATATGATACCTCTAGACTGGGAATTTACAATAAATATGATACCTCTAGACTGGGAATTTACAATAAATATGATACCTCTAGACTGGGAATTTACAATAAATATGATACCTCTAGACTGGGAATTTACAATAAATATGATACCTCTAGACTGGGAATTTACAATAAATATGATACCTCTAGACTGGGAATTTACAATAAATATGATACCTCTAGACTGGGAATTTACAATAAATATGATACCTCTAGACTGGGAATTTACAATAAATATGATACCTCTAGACTGGGAATTTACAATAAATATGATACCTCTAGACTGGGAATTTACAATAAATATGATACCTCTAGACTGGGAATTTACAATAAATATGATACCTCTAAACTGGGAATTTACAATAAATATGATACCTCTAGACTGGGAATTTACAATAAATATGATACCTCTAGACTGGGAATTTACAATAAATATGATATCTCTAGACTGGGAATTTACAATAAATATGATATCTCTAGACTGGGAATTTACAATAAATATGATATCTCTAGACTGGGAATTTACAATAAATATGATATCTCTAGACTGGGAATTTACAATAAATATGATATCTCTAGACTGGGAATTTACAATAAATATGATACCTCTAGACTGGGAATTTACAATAAATATGATACCTCTAGACTGGGAATTTACAATAAATATGATACCTCTAGACTGGGAATTTACAATAAATATGATACCTCTAGACTGGGAATTTACAATAAATATGATACCTCTAGACTGGGAATTTACAATAAATATGATACCTCTAGACTGGGAATTTACAATAAATATGATACCTCTAGACTGGGAATTTACAATAAATATGATACCTCTAGACTGGGAATTTACAATAAATATGATACCTCTAGACTGGGAATTTACAATAAATATGATACCTCTAGACTGGGAATTTACAATAAATATGATACCTCTAGACTGGGAATTTACAATAAATATGATACCTCTAGACTGGGAATTTACAATAAATATGATACCTCTAGACTGGGAATTTACAATAAATATGATGCCTCTAGACTTGGAATTTACAATAAATATGATGCCTCTAGATTGGGAATTTACAATAAATATGATACCTCTAGACTGGGAATTTACAATAAATATGATACTTCTAGACTGGGAATTTACAATAAATATGATATCTCTAGACTGGGAATTTACAATAAATATGATACCTCTAGACTGGGAATTTACAATAAATATGATATCTCTAGACTGGGAATTTACAATAAATATGATACCTCTAGACTGGGAATTTACAATAAATATGATACCTCTAGACTGGAAATTTACAATAAATATGATACTTCTAGACTGGGAATTTACAATAAATATGATACCTCTAGACTGGGAATTTACAATAAATATGATACTTCTAGACTGGGAATTTACAATAAATATGATACCTCTAGACTGGGAATTTACAATAAATATGATACCTCTAGACTGGGAATTTACAATAAATATGATACTTCTAGACTGGTACTTAAATAAATATGTTGTATTAAGCTGGAACGTTACACTAAATATGGTGAATCGAGTTTTAAATCTCAAATTACATTATTACTCGGGCAATTTAAATTAATTGCAGCAAGACATACAGATATTATAAAGGAATTCACAGCCAGTTAAGCTGAAGAAACGTATCCATTCACTTCATTACTGTTTAGCATGTGCATTACCTTCATTACATATTGTCAGAGCTATGTAACACTACTGAGGAAGGACGCTGCAAACATTTTCTATTTATTTGTCTTAACTTAAAATTATTTAATAAACAACTTGAAACTCATGTGCAGTTGAAGCTATTGTACCTCCTGTCAATTACTAAGAAAGGAGATGAAACACAATAATATAATATATTCACCAATGTCTCTATTGAACTGAGAGGCAATGGTTTTGGAAAGAATTATTAAAATGTATCTATACATTTTTGCACAAAAATGACTTGGTGTATAAATATTAATCTGATTTCCTTCGGGTCCTTTAAAACGCACCAGTTAGTTATTACACCTTATCAAAAATATGTTTCCTCGTGATTCAAATGAAATCACATGCTTAACTTTCCTTATTGTCAGAAATATTCTGGTTGAGTACGGATTAAAGAGATACTTTATGGAACTTCAAAAATATGTAATTGCTACTAAACGTCGATCATCGTTCGAAAGCTAAATTATAAACCATTACTAGAAGGCACTATACAGAAACTCAGTATCAAAGAAAATTTCAACCAACTGGGTCTCCTAAGACTTTTAGTAAGGCCCTTTACATTGGTATCTTTATGACAACGTTTTTGAGCTTGCTTGCGAAGTTACCTACCCGTGATACTTTTTGGGAAGTTCTTCGGCAGATCATGAAGGATTATAAACAATGATCGTCCAAACGTTAATGCCTAGGTAAATAGCTGTCTTGTGACTTTGGAATTCAGAATATAGCCTTACAGTGGATCAAGTCCTACTTAGTTAACAGGACACAAATTATATCTGCAAATGGAATACACTCCAGCCCAGTTGACGTATATTGTGGTGTTCCACAGGGATCTGTTCTTGGACTTGTTCTATTCATTCTGTATACTCAGCCGCTCTCAAGTGTCATAGATCATCACCCAGTGTCGCACCAATTGTATGCTGATGACACCCAAATATACAAGTCTAGCCACCCAACTGAAGTTGATGCTACCATCCATGGAGTAGAGAGGTGCGTTTCTGATGTGAAATCATGGATGACATGTAACAAGCTGCATATGAATGATGATAAAACTGAGGCAATTCTGATCACAATACAAAGACTTTCTAATTCACATCCTTTACCTCAGACAATAAATATCAGCAACACCAACATTAAATTCTCAGTCAGTACGGAACCTAGGCGTTACTCTAGACAGTACTCTCACATTGCACCAACATGTCATGAACATATGCAAGGTTGCATATCTTTCAGTTGATGCCAAGACTGGACTATTGTAACTCAATTCTGTCTGGTTCGTCACAATATTTACTCCAGATACTTCAAAAAGTTCAAAACACAGCTGCACGGATCATCTTTAGAGTACCTCGATCAGAGCACACCTCACCACTGCTCTGTACCCTACATTGGCTATCAATTCGATACAGAATCAAACACAAAATTTGTTCTCTGTGCTATGTTTCAATGACAGACTCCAGTCCAACATACCTATCCAGCCTCACTCATGTGTATACACCAGCTAGATCCTTACGCTCTTCTTCTGATAATCGTATACTCATTGTTCCCAAGGTGAAAACAAAGTCATATGGACAACGTTCGTTTGCACACCAGGGCCCGGCGACGTGGAACGAATTGCCCATTGAAATTAGACACAAAGACAGTGGTCCCTATAAGAGTGCTCTTAAGACTCACTTGATTCTTCTGCAGGGACAAACTTAGCGACCTAATCATGTTTTGTAACTTATGTTTTCAGCATGTTTTTATGTTTTCCAATTTCATTGTTTTTGTCATTTGTTGTTCTGTAGTGTAGTCATATCATTATTGATGGTGTAAAGCGCTTAGAGCTTCGTAAGATTAGGCGCTATACAAAGTCCTCATTATTATTATTATTATTATTATTATTATTATTATTATTATTATTATTATTATCAAAAACTGACATTAAATAAATTAATTATCAAGTGGCAAATTGTTTTTTTTATTTCTGAAGTACACTTTTGATAATATCAATTTGGTTCCTGCTATAATACCATAGAAACCAAGGAGCAACACTGTGTAACTTAACGAATCATTATTTTGTTATTTTGAAAAACAGCTAAATCTAAATTGTATTAATCCTCAGTAATCCTCCAGAGATTTACACATATATTGACACACTACAGAACTTACACAAATGTTTACACACTATAAGACTTACACAGATGTTTACACACTATAAGACTTACTGCGATGTTTAAACTATGAGACCATGAGAAGGTGTTTGCACACCATTAAGATTTACACAGACGTTTGTATACTATAAGACTTAACCGATATTTGTATACCATAAAAAGACATTCACAGATGTTTACACACAATGCGACATAATTAGAAGTTTTCGTAATATAAGACTTAGATGTTTTCACACTATAAGACTTACATATTTGCATATGATAAGACTTACACGAACATTTACACACTATAAGACTTACACAGATATTCACATAATATAAGACTTACACAGATTGTACCATAAGATTTACACAGATGTTTGCATACTGTAAGACTTGCACAGATATTCACACACCATAAGACTTACACAGATGTTTACACACTATACGACTCATACCGATATTTACATACCATAATACTTACACAGACGTGTACACACCATCAGATTTACACCGATTTTTGCACACCATAATACTTACACAGATATTTACACGATATAATACTTGCATAGATATTTGCACCATAAGACGATTCCGGAAAAAAATCGTAGTCTTTATAAAACACACGTGTTGAACAGCTTACTTAGCATCTAAAACATCCATCCAATCATTAAATACGTATTCATACTCCCAATCCGATAATGTCAAGGACCGCAGACAACTTTTTCACGTGCCCGGGATGCATATTAGGAACCACATTTTGGCCTATAATATTCAATCCTCGCTACACAACAACCGATGTCCCATGCGCCACCTGCAACCGTCTGTGTGCATCGATATTAGTACTCCGGAGCCACGTGCGCGTCCAACGTCAATGAGATCGCACAATTTGTCTTCCAATCCGATATTATCTAATACAATGATGAAAACATTAT
Organism: Unio pictorum; assembly: GCA_030141615.1. Lineage (NCBI taxonomy): Eukaryota > Metazoa > Mollusca > Bivalvia > Unionida > Unionidae > Unio > Unio pictorum. Next base: position 2,005 of record JARLTB010000149.1, on the reverse strand, counting down.
CTTTAAGACAGTACCATGATATCTGGACATCTCTTAATGTCATATAACTTGTCTACATTGGGACATTACAATAAATATGCTGTATTGATATTTATATCTGAGATCATGTAAGTATTTAAGCATTTTAAAATAAACGCAGCTGGTCATATCATTTCTCTGTTGGAATTTATGACCAATTATTTGTTTTCTTCTTTTTGTTCATTTTCCACAGTACTATTTATTATGTGTATGTGGTCATTGCAAGTTTCCAGGCTATTTATAAATAAAATGATTGGTGTATTTCATTTATAATTTAATTTGTATTAAGTAAACAGAGAGAGAGAGAGAGAGAGAGAGAGAGAGAGAGAGAGAGAGAGAGATCTTCAACCATTACAACTGTCATTTATTTATTTTTTGATTTATTTATTTATTTATTTATTTATTGGGGTTTTTAGGTTTCCGCTGTATATATGTCTAAATATATCTGACTTTATTGTTCTCCCTAACATCATACCCCAAACCAACCTACCCTAAACATATGATAAATCATGTGTAATGTTTTGCCGAAAGCACGACTTTGTTTCGCAAATGCTTTAGTGATCAAAACATATTAGTAGAATTTAAAGATCAAATGTTTGTGTAAATAATAATCAAGAAAAATCGCGGTAGAAACATATTTATCATATTATGATTACGGCATATAACAACACGACGAAAGTAACTACAATGAATTTACACAGTTCAACTAGCGATCACGCAGTGTTAGTTTTCACCAAGTAAGATTAGTGCGCCGTAAATCAAAACACAAACAGTCAATAACACCTATTTTGAATGATAACATCGGGTAGCGGGTTGTCAATCGAGCGTTTGTCAGTTAACGACCCCGTAATCACAAGCTTACTGAAGCAGGAATCGCCTAGAAATACTACAATACCGGACGCAAGCCTGGGCTTAAATGTTTCAATATCCTGAATTATATCACATCCCTTTTAAACAGAACCTTTTTATGTGGGCTTCTTCAGGCTGTTATGATATATATATATATATATATATATATATATATATATATATATATATATATATATATATATATATATATATATATATATATATATATATATATATATATATATATATATATATATATATATATATATATATATATATATATATATATATATACATACATACATACATAAGAAACATTTACAAGTATATATTATAATAGAGGAGAGAAGGTCAAATCCTCGAAAAATTGCTATTTTACTATGGGACGCAACACTGCAGACCTTATGTGGGCACGAATGCACATCAAATATTTTATCTTTCTTTTGGCAAACAAAGGGACCCGCGCATCTGTACATTGCCTCTCCCCTCCACAATTTTGCCTTATTTGGCCTGACGTTAATTTCATGATGTAATAAGAGAGTGGTAATAAACACATGATTCAACTTTGGATGTAGCCTTAATAAAATTATATATTCTTTATTTGTTGTAAATATGAAATATAAATGCAGGTCCTGCACTAGAGAAAGGCGAACGAGGCAACCGCCTTGAGCCCTGCACTAAACTCGCAATGCAGTGTTTGTTGTTTCGGGCCCCGCGCTCATCGCTTGCTGCCTTGGGCCACGCACATCCTAGGGCCGGGCCTGCAAAACTGTAAAATAAAATCATTGTTTCATTTTAAAACCAGATCTATTAAATTTATACATATTTTCTAAATATTAATTTTTTTAAAGAAAAATACAATGTCACCATGTTTGGTCAATCTATGTCGAGCTTGTTGCTTTAGAAGATGCCCCGACCCTAATTTAAAGTGGTTCTTCTACTCTCTAATACATGAATATGAAGGGAAAAGCAAACTATGTCCCTTGTACTCATCTAATTAAAAAAAGAAATTTTAGAGATCCACAGAGAGAGAATGTGTTAAAAAAAAGTTTCGATTAAAGTAATATGGATAAAACGTGACTCTTTCTTACGTGTTCGTATTCCATATTGAACTGCTATCCGGTAATGTTTCGTACAG
>JARLTB010000148.1:2615000-2634393 GCA_030141615.1 Unio pictorum | reverse complement strand
GATCAATCTTAACAAAAGTCCGGATTGTATCAAGGAAATATCATCTTATATTTTTTCTTTGCATATCTTGAGAATTGTTTATGGCGATTACTGCTGTTCAATCTTTGAAAAGAAAATAATGTTCGTATGTAACACTGTATTAAATATCGTAATTGACCCGTCACTGAAGCATCCTTAAATCATGATGAATTGGACGTCCATTTTCTGTAAAGAAATTGTAACTCTGTTCATAAACGATTTTCCGAAGGACATATCGGCTCCATTTAGAAAGGCATCATCAGCCACTACAACCTCTACATCCGCAGAAAATACAGGCTCCCGTCTTATCCTCGGCCACGTTGGCTTTAGGGTCACGACATAAACAATGGGCCTCGATACAAGCGAGACAGCAGAGGTCTTCGTGACACAGTTTCTCCCATCTGGCGATCGGATTTTTATCTGCAATATTCTTCTGTATAGCGTGCTCGTAGATCTCTCTACTAATGGTATCGTTCGTACAGAGTAGGTCGCAAACGTATCTAGATTTATGTTGATCGATCTGAAATACTGGCCAAAGTGCTTCCACTTTTCGTTCACCACCCTGAGAGTCGGTTGCTTTCGTGCTCGTGTCGTCTTGCTCTAGGACTGATCTTATCGACTCCTGTCCCTCTGAAGAATATTTCCTGACTTTATTTAAATGAAGCATCGTTGTATACTTTGCTCTAAAACTTGAAGCAAATGTTTGCACTCTGGAACAGTAGCTCGTCTCAGATTTTTTTTTTCAAAAGTGGTGCGCTTCAGTTAAAAGGTGTATCACTAAATGACTATCAGTAGAATGCGTAACAACATAACCATCTTAAATAGTGCTACCTTACCATTGCGGGTGTTGAGTACTACTTTGTAAATAATAGAAAGTATACATCAAACTGACCGATAGTAAGCCAATTCATACAAGGATTAGTAGATTCGCCCTCCTGCACTAATGACGTCCTATTGTTAGACATCCGCAATGAGTAAATGCCATGCGAGAAACTGAGGTTAATCAGTTAATCAGCACATGGAAATTCAGGACCCTTCCAAATTACGTCCCTGATGTTTTGTGACATATTGTTTAATCAAAGTGTAAGTTGTAGGACACCTTTTAAATCAATCGAAACTTGCATGTTGAAAAATTCACAACAACGGAAATTTTATTTTTAACAAAAATTCTGAGCTGTGTACTTGAGATACTATTTATTCCATCTTATCAACACAAAAATTTTCTTTTTTCTACTGCAGTAACATCAATACCACCCTTCACATGCACATGTTCAATCAATTCTTTCTATGTATGAATATTTATTTTAGGTTTATCATGCTGTAAAAAAATGTCTCACTTATTAAAACTGCAAGGACTAAATTCAGATAGTTTTACAAATCTGCACCAATCATACTCACCAGTCTTACACTTTTGGCCAAGTCTATGAAGCACTATATTGTCAAAGAAAATGTTCCGTATCATGGCAGTCTTTGCATATTAAAATAACATAACAGACATCGGCACGCGTTTTACACATTAATCAAATGTTTTTTAATTTCTTCGAATCTTCTAGGTTGCTTGGGGTAATCGATATTCATGCACAAAAATTACATTGTCGTTTTAATTTTTTCCATTGTTTCAATTTATTTTTAAAACTCCATGATGACAGGTGAAAACGATGGTAAGTTAGCTTCATCTGTCAGCAATATGTGTATATTTTTAAAGAAATACAAATATCGGCACATTTAACATAATTCAAAGTTGGTTTCTCTGGTCAGCTTGCTTTGCAATAAAATAACCTTTGTATTGCTATCATTTACCTTTTTTTTTAAAAAAAACTCGGGCTTCACTGCGTCCAATGTCTGCCAGCTTTGTAAGAAAAATAACCTTCGTCTCTGACGATAAGTTCAACTAACCAGTTTACTGCTCGCTGCCAGTTGTGTTTATGCACTACTCTATCTCGTATGTTCTTGGCATCTGTAATTATAATTAATATAAACTGAAACTGATGTCTGCGTGTGAATATTATACACAGCAAAAACTTGCTTAAATGATACCTTTGTAACCCTTGTTAAAGAAAATATTGTCACTTGAACTAAAGAGAATGTGTTTTCAAATGATTTTTTATTAGCGAGATACTGTCCTATAAACGGCCTGGATATTATTCAATTTAGATTTTGTGCACCTAATACCGTGTCATGCATGAATGCTGGTTTTCATCAAAAATATCGTTTGATTATTTTTTTCTTGCGAGATTGTTTAATCCTGTTTCCAATCGGATAAAGTATTCAAACCTTTGAGCACAACAGTAACACTATTTGTTTTTCAAATGGTCATGCCATTGAAGAATGTATGGTGCTATTGAATTTAAGCGCTACATGATAGAAGATGATAGCCTACACTACATACCGGTATAAGGTGTTGGTGGATATATTTTATTCTGTAATGCTTATGATGAATACAAAGGAATAAATGATAACAATACAAGGTTATTTTCTTTATTTTATTCACCGATAAGCATTTTGTTTATCTTTATTAGTGTGTGTGTGTGTGTTACTGTGGCGCACAAATTTAATATAAATTTCATTTCTTAAGTCTTATAACATTTTACCTAGGTGAAAAGGTGTCACGTAATATCTGGGACAGGAAAATTGTATATTTTATAGCGTCCTAATATATTAGTTGCTGTCGAACAAACAAGAAGCTGTTAATTTCCTAGGAAAGCAAATTTTTCAGATAAAAAGATCAAGGGCAACTGATGACATGACGAAACACAGATCACAATAGCACATAATAGCGATATGACTGAATTTTGTTTACATGAACGTCTAAACTGTTTTTGTTAAATCGTGTTAAATTTTCTTTCTTATTGTAACATTGATATAATCAGTACTTAACCGCTTTTATTACCTTTTAAGCTCTCTTCTCGAAATGGCCAGCAGTAATTTGGGAAAACAAGAAGTGGCCGACTTGGTTGAGTCAATATGTACCCACAGTGGATTGACAGACCAAACATTGATACATTTTGATGATTTTTGCAAGTTATTGTCACCCCAAATGGACAAACTATGGAATGCGGTGATCGAGTGGAAAGGCTGCATGGACTGCTATCCAAGACAGCAAAGAAAGAAAGGGTTTGTTATTTGAGATAAAAACAGCTTTAGATGATTGCTTATTATACGAAGTATCATACAGAACTGTTGTATAAGGAATTAGTACTGTATCGTACTTTTAGTGACATTCTAATAGACCAGTTGTTGTATGTTTCCATACTTTATATTATTATGTAGTATCACATGTGCTATTTTACCGCTCCCATGGCCTAGTTGTTGGTGCGTCCGCCGCGAGAACGAGAGGTCGTGGGTTCTATCCCCGCCTGAGTGCTACCAAAGACTCTTACAAATGGTACTAACAGCTACCTCGCTTGGCGCTCCACATTAAGAGTTTTTTTTGTTTTTTTATTTATGGTTTAACGCCATTTTTCTGCACAATATAGGCTTTACATGGCGGCCAGTATTAATGGTGGAGGAAGAACCCGGACAACCCCCAGAAAGAACCACCGACCCACGAGAAGCTACTGGCAAGCTTTCTCACATAACTACATTTGCCGAATCATAGACTCGAACACACGCAGACAGGTGTGAGATGGCAGTGGTCCGTAACGGACAGCACTTTAGACTACTCGGCCACTCGGGGCCCCCATGTGAGGATAATGTGATTGGGTGGGACATCATGTTACATGTTTGCCGCATGATGCCCAGTGCCAGACGTCAATATAAACTGCCTCACTGCAGACAAAGTAGCAATGTGACTGAAACCTTGTTAAAGCTACGTTAAGAATCCTAATTACACACACACATGCTATTTCAAATTATTAAATGGAGTCAAAAGCACTGCAATGTTTTTTTAAATAACTTAAACATTACTTCCCTGCTTTATTTCAATAGTTTTTAACTTTGGCTGAAGAAACAATAGTTTTGTCCCTGGTTCTTACAAATAAATGTTCCTCATATAAAAAATAAATGTTGCACATTTTGTGATAATTTAACCTATCTTGCAAATGGCAAAGTAGTCGATGATGAGTATAATTTTAATGTAGAACTTTCTGCTACTATTTCTATACATTTCTTATATAATAATGCGGACTTAGTATAGCGCCTAATCTTTCGAAGCTCTAAGCGCTTTACACCATCAATAATGATATGACTACACTACAGAATAATAAATGACAAAAACAATGAAATTGGAAAACATAAAAACATGCTGAAAACATAAGATACAAAACATGATTAGGTCGCTAAGTTTGTCCCTGCAGTCGAAACAGGCGAGTCTTAAGAACACTCTTAAAAGGGACCACTGTGTGTTTGTGTCTAATTGCAATGGGCAATTCGTTCCACGTCGCCGGGCCCTAGTGTGCAAACGAACGTTGTCCATATGACTTTGTTTTCACCTTGGGAACAATGCGTATACGATTATCAGAAGAAGAGCGTAAGGATCTAGCTGGTGTATACACATGGGTGAGGCTGGATAGGTATGTTGGACTGGAGTCTGTTGGTGAAACATAGCACAGAGAACAAATTTTGTGTTTGATTCTGTATCGAATTGATAGCCAATGTAGGGTACAGAGCAGTGGTGAGGTGTGCTCTGATCGAGGTAGTCTAAAGATGATCCGTAGAGCTGTGTTTTTGAACTTTTTGAAGTTTCTGGAGTAAATATTGTGACGAACCAGACAGAATTGAGTTACAATAGTCCAGTCTTGAAAGTACTAATGAATACACAAGTGTTTAGTGGCATCAACTGAAAGATATTTAAGAATGGAACTAATGCGTCTCAATTCAAGATATGCAGCCTTGCATATGTTTATGACATGTTGGTGCAATGTGAGAGTACTGTCTAGAGTAACGCCTAGGTTCCGTACTGACTCTGAGAATTTAATGTTGGTGTTGCTTATATTTATTGTCTGAGGTAAAGGATGTGAATGAGAAAGTCTTCGTGTTGTGATCAGAATAGCCTCAGTTTTATCATCATTCATCTTCAGCTTGTTACATGTCATCCATGATTTCACATCAGAAATGGACTTCTCTACTCCATGGATGGTAGCATCAACTTCAGTATGGTGGCTAGACTTGTATATTTGGGTGTCATCAGTATACAATTGGTACGGCACTGGGTGATGATCTATGACACTTGAGAGCGGCTGAGTATACAGAATGAAGAGAACAGATCCCTGTGGAACACCACAACATACGTCAACTGGGCTGGAGTGTATTCCATTTGCAGATACAATTTGTGTCCTGTTGACAAATTAGGACTTGAGCCACTGTAAAGCTACATTCTGAATGCCAAATACATGCTGGAGATGGTGAAGTAATACATCATGGTCTATTGTCAAATGCTGCAGATAAATCCAGAAGAGTGAGGACTGTAACCTTTCCACTATCTAAAGCGGAGAGAATGTCACTAAATACTTTCAGGAGAGTAGTTTCCGTACTGTGGCTAGGGCGATATGCAGACTGTAGATTACTAAAAAGACTGTTTGCATTCAAATGAGATACAAGTTGAGTTAGAACGACCTTTTCTAAGATTTTTTATATGAATGGGAGATTAGAAACTGGGCGGTAGTTCATTTAATCGTCATGGTCGAGTGTTGGTTTCTTCAGCAGCGGCTTTACGATGGCAGTTTTGAAAAATGATGGGAATTCCCCTGATGAGAGATAGATATTAATAACATCAGTTAGTGAAGGCAATATTGGGTCTAAGCACTCAAGCGGCAGTGATGTCAGAAGTGGATCAAGTTCACAAGACTTTGGTGCACTTTTCATCACGATTGTCCGTACCAAATCAATAGAAGCAGCTTCAAATGCTCCTAACGGTTGTCGCTGAAATTCTTCATCATAACTGTATGGTGACGAATCAGTTGAAATTGTGCTGTCAAGCGAATCTCTAATGGATTGTACTTTGTCATCGAACAAAATTTGCAAATTGGTCTGGTAGGTCTATTGGAGAGAAGGTTGTTGGAAGTGGTGTACATTTGTTCTTTGACATTAGTTTGTTAGTTATCTCGAGGAGCTATTTGCAGCTGGAACTCAACGTGATCTTAGTACTTAGTAGATTTGTTTATGAATAGTGAGTCTGGTGGAAAGCCAAAGCCTCTGTTTTTTCGGCGATGTCTTTTAGCAGTACGAAGCTGGTCCCTAACACTGCTATACCATGGAGAACTATTTTATTGATACTCTGCATTTGGTGGCTGGGGCATGTTTTTCAAGCAATGAACGCAGGCAGTTGTCAAGTTGTTCCGCTGATGGATGTAAGAAAGTTGTTAGGTTTTCTTGGATGTCATGCATGAATTTTGTTCTATTTAACTTACGGAGGTTTCTCTTAGTAGCAAATAGAGGCGGAGGGTTAGGGACTGATACGTCGAGATGGCATATAATGCAGAGGTGATCCGATGAATATTATCATCAGGTCTTAATGTGACCAAGTTTATGGATAGGTTGGTTAACATACTCTTTAAAATTGAAAACCTGAATGGAATCTAAGCGTTTTGACATGTATGTTTTACCAGGACAGTCAAAGTGAAAGTTGAAATCTCCAAGAATAATTAGGTTGCACCTATCAAATGTCCATACTCTAGAAGATTTGGAAACTGCTCCAAAAGGAGAGATTCAGTCAGCTTGTTTTTTGTACTTGAAGGAGGACGGTAGAGACAGACAAAATGGACTGACCTTTGTTCAAGTGTGAGTGTTGTTTGGACTAGTTCAAACAATGTGTGGCAAAAATTGAAGGCTGTGTTGTACTTAAGGTATTTGATGATGGAATTGTTCGTAATGACAAGCAATTCCACCTCCGCGAAAGTTGCGTGGAAGCATTTGATGGAGTAATCGATGGGTGTTAAATCCTCACACTTAGATTCATCACCGTCGGAATGTATCCAAGTTTCTGTCAGAAAGAAGACGTAAATATTCTGATCGTTAATAAATTAACAATTTATGTGCTCTTTTCCGGTGATCCTACTGATTGAGCGTTGAATAATGCAATACGTTGTGGTATCCCTGGGATAGTTGACACAACGGTTGGAGATTTAAGAGGAATTTGAACCAGGTTATTAAAATAACAGCAGAATCTTTAAGTTGTTTATCCATTAGGTCTAAAGGGAGATAACTGGAATTATTCTTCCTGTTCATTGCCGGCTAGATTTAAAAGAACGTTTCTTTTTTCACTTCCGTTTACATTTAAGAAATGATGAATGTTTTCCCAGTTCGTAAGTTTTGAGCACAATGTAGTATCTAGAACCAAGGTGTGGTCATTCAATCCAATTAATGAGAGTCCGTCGTATTGTAAGCGGTCACGTGACAGCGGTTTATTCAAAAACAAATGACGTCTTCACATTGGGACAAAACAGCTGAGAAAAATTCTAATTGTTCTCGTTTCCAAAACAAGGAGATGAATTAACACATACGAACGGAACAGCCAATGAATGATGAAACACAATAATGTAGACGATGATAGAGAACATGCACAAATATCATAAATATAGCACAAAGTCGGAAGAGCCTATCTCGAGCAGTTGATGGCGGCCATCTTTCCGGAAGCCAAGTATATATATATATATATATATATATATATATATATATATATATATATATATTAATGAACTTTAGAAAATAATAAAGTATTTTAGTGATGAGAATTTGTAATGCATTTATTCATTTTCCTTCTGTTGTCGTTGTTAAATTGTCGTAAAGTTACCATTTTGATTTTTCATAGTCGTGCTGGATTTCTTTTTATAGAAAAAAGGCTGCAGCAGAAAATAGCGTTCACAATCGAAACCAGAGTGGAGGTCCTACAGAATATCTCCCCAGTCCCGAAAGCAGTGGAACTGTTGACAGCCAGTCTAGTATTTTGGGAAAGCCGAAGAAATTTTTTGTCATTCGTGAAACATATACTCCACTTAAAGCCAAGTTGAAAAAGATAAAGCATTTTTTTGAGAACAATAGGGAACAAATATTTTTTCTAGTTCTATTCTGTGGAATATGTGTCGGGCTGTTTCTTGACACATTCTATCGTAAGTACTGCAAGTTTATTAACTGTCTCCTCTCTCTGACACAAGTTACCGTGTGAAATTTCAAAAAGTCCAGAACAGGCATACTTGTAAAAATTCATTATTGTAAAACTTTCAGATTAATATTATTTTAATAGTGTATGTACACGCCTTTTATTAGATATCATGCAATCATAGAACTTTAAAAAAAAAGTATTCTCATCAGTGGTAATCCATAACATTTGCATGCCAACTTTCGATACACCTACACTGTTATAACGTTATTTCTCAGTCTGATCTCTATTTTGTTTTCTACAATCTACCATCACCAAACGTTTTAAATACTTTTCATTAGGGTAAAGAAATTAAGCTTGCAACTTTGGGGTTCAGGGGTTAAAAGACACGGTGACTGAGACTGAGAGGATTCAAAAAAGTTATACATCTTGGACCTAGACAAAACTGTGAATGACATGTGTTTAGAAATAATAGATATCTATTGATTTGGGGTCAAAAGGTCAAAGTTAATGGATGTGATGTTCTTTTTTTGCATACAAATTTAAAATGCTGATAATGTACCTTTGCTAAATGTTTTAGTTGGCTTACACGCTAGCTAGAATTTACCCTAATATTAGACGGCATATTCAATATAATTAGTTCAGAGGTAAATGCCCTGATTAATGATGTACAGTTGAATTCGTCTGATCCGAAGATAGGATTTGAAGCCACACCCTTTTAGTTGCCAGTCTGGCACGCTAACAATCGAGTCATCTAGGACACTACCTTTGGTTAGAAATAAATCAGATTGAATACGTCAAAGGTCAAAATCACTGACTGAAAGAATAAATGATTATCACCCATAAGTTTAGCTCAGGTCTATGCATCTCAAGTACAATTTGTAAAGGTCTTGTCATTAAGGTCTCAAAGAAGACCATTTATTTTGACATGTCAAAGCTTTTGTAAGTAATTTAAATCAATCATGTTCAGCAAATGTCTAAAAAGATGTCTATTGAATGTGGAATGGGGGTATGCTTTACCTTTTCTCATAATTACGTTTTCGTGAATTTTTTCGTATTCTTGTTGTTTAATTTCTTTTTACATTGCATTGTGCACATATAATAAGATACGGGTCTTATTTTGTAGATTTACATGTTCTTTAATTTACATTGTCAAAACTTCTTGTAGCTTGCAGCGGTTTTAAATCACAAACGGATACAAGTTAACTGAATCCTATACCAACAGTACCTATCTGCTTTTTATGCCAGGCAGATATCTTATTGTATTCTCTTTTGGGTTTGGTGTGGCAATCTACAAAAAGCTTTCCAAATAAAACATCTATGACCTTTGATATTTTAAATAGGTTATGCAGTTTTAAGAGAACACAGTGGACTGAGGGCTCTGATGGGTTACGGTATCAGCTTTACACGTGGTGCCGCATCAGTGATGAATTTCACATTTTCCTTGCTATTGCTGACAATGTGTCGAAATACTATAACATTTCTACGGGGAACGTTTTTTAACCTCTACGTCCCATTTGACTCTCATGTCGCCTTTCACAAGATTGTAGCCTGGACAGCTCTGTTTTTCACAGGTAATCACATAGTGTTCGTGCATCATAAAAGGGTATGTAGTCTTTATGGACACACAACATTCATGTACATGTTTTTTTTTTACAGGTAATCACATAGTGTTTACAGACACATTACATTCATGTATATGTTTTTCACAGGTAATCAGTTTTCATAAATCATAAAAGGGTATGTAGTCTTTATGGACACACGACATTCATGTTCATGTTTTTCACAGGTAATCCCAAAGTTTTTTTTAAAGACAAACTACATTCATGTACATTTTTGTCACAAGTAATCAGTGTTCATGCATAATGAAATGGTATGTAGTTTCTATGAACACACTACATTCATGTACATGTAAATATGCACCCGTGAGAACGTATTACAAATCTTGCATATACACCTGAAGTTTCGTTCATCTTATAATATTAAGACTTCAACTGTTGTACATGGCATAGAGCTACTCAAAACAAGTATTGTTAAAATCAAACACCCGCGTGATCATGATTATCCAGATCATCCAGGGTTCCTTGTCGATTGCAAGGTTATTAAACATTAAACTTCTACAGTAAATTTTCCCTAATCATGCATCACAAAACGCTTAATATCGCTCATCATTTTCATTGTTTCACATTTATAAGATTCCACAGGACTCCCTTCCCTGCTGAATATTAGTACATGTTGCCATGCAATACAAATCATGACCCAAACACCCAATGAAATATTTATTCTTATCAGAAATTACTAACAATGTATACTTAAATATTTAGAGAACTCCATATGCTAAAAATTGTTGGAGGGTCGGTCTACGAACCTAATCTGTGTTATATATTTTCGTGACTGCTGTACATTGTTGTCTTATATATATATATATATATATATATATATATATATATATATATATATATATATATATATATATATATATACATATATATATATATATACATATATATATATATATATATATATATATATATATATATATATATATATATATATATATATATATACATACAAAATATTTACATGTTACTTTTCAGGTATCCACGTGCTTGGGTACAGTTTCAATTTTTACCATCTTGCCACGCAACCTACCAAGTACTTATGTATCTTCAACTCTATTGTTTTTAGGTAGGTATATACATGTTCTGTCTAACAATATATTCTGTAGTTCATTAGAATTGTATCCCCTACCTGCAAATTTCAGACAAAAAGCAGAAACAATATTGAAATCTACATGTTTAAGTCAGTGGGATAGGTCTCAGCCTAGAAACATTGTTGCTTTGGATGGGTTCTTGTGGTTGGTCGCCTTTGGAGTGTACCACACAATATATGGTACAAGTGGTCGCTGTTGTTCAAATGGAACTCTTGTAGGAACGAATATATTTTGGTTGCAAAACAGTGGTTCATTCCAGGTAAACCGCAACTTAAAATACCCCCTTTTTTAATTTATAACACAGCTTTAACATGTTTTCAGTCGTGTCGCCATGATGTCTGTAGTATGGCAATTTAAAGTTGTCGAGTACTGAGGAATCATACCGCAGACATGATGTCCCTTCCAGTCTCATCCTGACTGCAGATAAACTAGTACTAACACTAATCCGATTGCTGAACGCCAAGTACTATTTCTATTAGCTGTTTGTATGATTCGACCGCGGTTCAAATCAGAGACATTCCACATCTTGAACGAACACTCTAACCTGTCAGGCCACCTTATTGTGGGACAATGCAGATATCATTTTGATTATCACAATGCATTTGAAATAATAAGGGTTTCCCAATTGATGTCTTTCACTTGTATTACTGAATCAACATGCATGTTTAACAACAGTTGGTAAGAATGAATACATATGAAGCCATTGTCTCAAAATCCAAGTACTATCGATTTACATGCTTAGTACAATTTTCCGCTGTCACCACAATGTCCAGAGTTAGGATAAACATTCTTATAACAGAGCTAAACAATAAATATAAATTTACATCAAAGTTCCGGTTTTAAAATTTATATTTTGTCAGCATTTTATTACAATGCATTGTGATCTGAATGTACATAATTGCACTCAGAAAAAATCTATATACCGAGTATAGGGATTAATTATTAATTGGTTAACGATCTCATTGATTAAATAGTCTGCTCGATTAACAGTGTCATTGATTAAACTTGTTGCTTTATTATTTATATCATTTAACAAAGAGAATGCTTGATTTACCTGGATGGATGGATCAAACAATTTCTTAATTACCTATATCATAATTTAAACAGATTGTTTGATAAACCATAACATTGATTAAATGGATTACAAGTTCAATCCGAAACTTTCAAAATGTACTTTTTTTTCTTCAGGGCCAATTTTCTGCCGTCGTTTGAATTTTGGTTGTTTGGAAACTTGGCAGGTAAGCATCCAGTATAATTGTTTTTATCCAACATATTAAACCATTTAAATTTGCATTCCCTCCAAAAAAAAGTAAAATGTTTACATTGGGAAATCTTAGGAATTTCATTTCACGTTGACCCATTGCTCATTTCTAAGACCAAGGAAAAATACCAGATGTCGTTACATAATCGATTTCATGACAAAAAGAACGACTACTATCATAATATGCATTGCAGTTTGTTTTATCTCGTTGTCAAGATGTCTGATTTGAGCATCCTATTTTTATGTCTATATTTATTAACTAGATTATAATAGACCAATCATCCAAAAGCTTCAAAACAATGCAGCAAATACGATTTAGTATCATTGTTTGAATTAGTGATACATCAGCAAATTTGCTTACATTAATGTTTCTCATATCTATTGTGTTTCCAGGTTTTACCGGAGTATTGTTAGTGATCATCGTATATATAATCTACGTATTTTCAACACAAACTGCAAGGCGGTACATTTTCAACGCATTCGGGGCCTCACACAAGCTGATCATTGTGTTATATATTCTGATGATCCTCCATGGGGCATCCGCTATTGTTCAAACTCCGACCTTTCATGTATACTTTATAGGACCTGCCATCTTGTTTAGCATTGACAAAATGATAAGCCTTAGCCGAAGACGGATTGAAATTTCTGTCCTACAGGCGGAAAACATAGCATCTGGTATGAGCTTGAGACTTCTTTAGTTTTGTGAGATAGCTAAATACTGAATGTTAGATAATTTTTTTTGGAAAGAAATGTGTCCCGTCTTAGGGATCTTGTCCTAGATGATGCGGCATACGATGACATTTTCTGGATGTTACAGGATAATAATTATATTTAGTTTTTCTCATTAAAAGAAAGAATTCTACTTTTATTTTTGCCGTAGTTACTTAAAAAGGCTTGAATGATGATAATAGGTTTACTACGAATGAAATCATTGACCTGGCAAAGGTGCCTTTCATAGATAATCCCAAACATTCATGGAATTACCCCCGTGCACAAAACTATATTGAGATTAAAATACCGGAATAGTTACATTCTAAAATTTTCTTGCATTAACGCCAAGCTCCTAAACATCGATACAGGATTGGTTTGTCTTTTGTCGTATACAAAAGTAAGATGTAAGTAATTCCATTTAATGTAAGGGTGATAATTCATTATAGTATTTGCCAATTATTTAATACACTATTCCATTTTCCTGCAGAGGTAACCTTCATTGAATTTAAGAGGCCGTCTCATTTTGAGTACAAGTCAGGTCAGTGGGTTAGGATTGCCTGTCTTGCCCAAGGTAGAAATGAGTATCACCCGTTCACCTTGACCTCAGCCCCTCACGAAGATAGCTTATCCATCCACGTCCGGGCACTTGGACCCTGGACATGGAACTTACGTAATAATTTCGATCCAGAGAATCGTAAGGATGGACCCTTGCCTAAGGTAACTAGATCCCTTAGATGGACAATATATCGTCTTACCATCTTTTTGTCCGACCTTCTTTTATGTGTCTGTCTCACTGCTTGTCTAACAAGCTCTTACAGCACACACACAACCACACAGACAAACACATTGTATCTGATCCTATTTTTGCCGCTGGCTCGTTTCACCAAGAAAAACGTGGCAGCAAATCGCTGTCGTCAGCTGTTTGCTAGCCTAAAATGCATATATTCTGACCGTTTATCTGGTTCCTCCAGTAATGCCAGCGCATTACCATAAGCTTGGCCCCATTAGTTATTGTGGTATGTCAATGACGTATGATGATGTGTTGTTCAGATAAGTTAAGAGAAAAGAGAAGTGTTACACTAAATAGCAACTTTGTAACTTTGGATAATTTTGTTTTTGAAATGTTAGAAAAGCTTATCCTCGAAGTAGCCAAATCAATATAATCTAGGCATCCTATATTTAAAATGCAGATGTTTCTTTTAGAATTGTTTTTCCTTTCTGGTGACATAAAAAAACATAGATGTATATCATTTAATTGCCTACCTTTTCTAGCTGTATCTGGATGGACCCTATGGGGCTGGGCAACAGGATTGGTACCAGTATGAAGTGTCTGTCCTAATAGGAGCTGGTATTGGTGTGACCCCTTATGCCTCCATCTTGAAAGACTTTGTTCACATGGCCACAATCAAGAACACATATAAAATTCGTTGTCAGAAGGTAACTTTGTACATTGCAGTTTTATATATATATATATATATATATATATATATATATATATATATATATATATATATATATATATATATATATATAGATATTTCCGATTAGATATGAAAACAATAAAACAACCTGATTGGATCCGTTTTGCAATGACACTTTGATATAAGCCTTTGGGTTATTGTGTGCATAATTCTTGCATACATGCCAATCATTATGCTTTTGGCATAATCATTACAATTTTTTCACTTTTTTACGCTTTAATATCAATAATTTGCTTGTCCGTGGATATGTGTGCACTTTTCTAACGTTTCATGTTATATTTATAACAACTATTCTTTTTTCAAGAAACATCCTGGTTCTCTTTTCAACTTTTAACCTAGGATACTCTTTATAACATCTGTATAGCTCAATGAGGAGAGAACAGACTGGTGTTTTAATTTTAATCTTCACGCGCGGACATTTTGTTCGAATTTATATTTAGTGAAGAAACAGTCTAATGGTATTTGGTGCTAAAATATATTTCATCTTAGTCTATGCATCTTAGAGAGCAAAATTATCTCTTTGCAAATGATTTCACAGATGGATTAAAATAAGGCAAAAGAATAATGAAACAAAACAAAAATAACAATCATCCATATATGAAAACATGCGGCCAGCATCACGTGACGTCTATTATAGGCCATGTGGAAAGAAATATTTGGCGCTAAAAGCCTTCAGATCGATTCTAGTCGATGTACATGTGTAAAGCTAAAATTTCGACATATGAAAGCTTGAAGCATTAAATAAAGGATGTTAAGAGATGAGAGGGGCAAATAAAACATTGTTCATTGAAATTTTAGCATGTTAAGTGTGGATTATGCCTTTTCTGCCTGGATTCTTTTTGTTGTTGTTGTAAGGTTTAACGCCATTTTTAGCACGCGATAGGATATACATGGCAGCCAGTATTAACGGTGCAGGAAGATCTTTGGAAAACCCCTGGAAAGAACAACCAACCCACGAGAAGCTACTGGCAAACCTTCTCACTTACCCACAATGGCCGAATGTGAGACAAACTTTGCCATGGTTTATTGATATTAACAAACTTTTAAGCTGGCAGACTATCAAACTACGTTGACCGCTCGACATTAAGTTATTTTGAAAGGAAATAACTGCCTAAGCATTACTAACCCTTTTGATTGTATGGTGTGCTTTTGATTTCAGTTGTACTTTGTCTGGATCACCGGAAGTCAGCGCCATTTTGAATGGCTGCTCGATATTTTGCGGGAAGTGGAGTCTATAGACGAGAAAGGAGTAGTATCCATTGATATCTTCATCACACAGTTCTTCCAGAATTTTGATCTACGGACGACTATGCTGGTAAGTTTTGACACCATCTTTATTTGATCATTTGTCTAATGTAACTCGGGGTTTGTGCTGTTTACATTAAGTCTCAAATTATAGCTTTGTTGAGTTTTAGGATTATGTATGTTGGGAAGATATTTATCAGTTTATGCCATATGCCAATGTATGATAGCATTATCCACAAGACTTTGACAGAAAGGGTTAGGCTCATAAATTGACCCTAATATATTTCGTAACACAGAGAATGTTCTGGATACTTTTAGGGTATACGCGTTGAGTCATTTGATAAAGGAATAATTCTTTGTATAGTGTGTTTGGGTAATGTTGTATCATATAATTTTGAAACAAGAAACATCAATATCAGTGTGACCGTCGAATTTAATTGTGTGTCCTAAAATTATTAGACGAACTTGTATGCAAGAGTTGCATGTTTTTAAACCCTTCAGTTGAAATAAACTTTTTTCAGGCCATGGAAATATGGAAAATGTTTCCAAAGTGATCTTAGATTTAAGAATGAGTCACATTAAATATATTTATCACCACTAAGCGATGGACATACATATACACTTCTAAAATAAAATGTATATATTGCCAACCAATGAACAACTGCTAATGAATTATTAAAAATCACTGCACTGCCTAAACTCAATCATCTGCAAAATAGAACGCCATCAAATACAAACGTTTCTTTTTATTAAAATAATCAATGGCGTAAAGCTGTATATATCTGGATATAGCAGCAATTACTGTTTCTACTACTACTAATACTACTATTGTTTTATGTTCAGTACATATGCGAGGAGCATTTCCAGAAGTTGTCTAGTGGAAGAAGTGTATTCACTGGGTTGAAGGCAGCAACTCACTTTGGACGTCCACAACTTAATACTATGTTCGGTGCTCTTCACAAGGTACATCCACAGGTAAGCAAATCTGTTCACACCCAAAGGCAGGCATGTTTGTGCGTGCACACACAAACATGCCAAAGCGGGTATAGCTTACTCGCTTTTGTACATAAATAAGCATGCAAAAGGGCTCGCCTTGTATAGTCGTCGTTTTCAGTTATCATCTTTCCTATCTTATTAATTATAAACCTTATTCTATTTAATATCAATTTTTTAATTATCATCCTTATACCACCAATCTTATGTTATTTAATGATAATCATTGATAACGTTTATTTATCAAACATCTTCATAAAAAATTTAAACAACATATGGTGTGCTCTATTCGCGAATTCAGTTGAGGCCACTAAACACTTGTGTTCATTTAGTACTTTCAAGATTGGGATATTGTAACTCAATTATATGATTCATCTTAATATCTACTCCAGACACTTATGAAAATCAAAAACATAGTTGCTATGATCATCCTTAGAGTACCACGTTCAGAGCACACCTGCCCGCTGCTCAGTACCCTACATTGGCTATCCATTCGATCCAGAATCAAACACAAAATTCTTTCTGTTCTACGTTTCACTGACGAACTGCAGTCCAACACAACACCTGTCTGGCCTCACCCATGAGTATACACCAGCAAGATACTTACGCTCCTCTTCTGACAATCGTATATTCATTATTACCACTATGAAAACGAAGTCATATTGACAACATTATTTTGTATACCGTGTCCAACACTTGTTTTATGTTTTCTAATTTCATGGTGTTTAGTTTTTTGTTTATTGTAATATCATAGATGTTGTAAAGCAATTAGAGCTTCTAACGATTATGCGCTGTACAACATGCGCTATACAGAACATGCTATTAATGTGATAGTATCAGTTATTGGTGCATCAAGTTAATAGCCAAACCAAAACAAATAACACTTATAAACTATCGTCCTCATTATTATTATTATTATTAGTAGTAGTAGTAGTAGTAGTAGTAGTAGTAGTAGTAGTAATAGTATATAAAGATAATTTAAAAAAAAGAATAATAGAATTTATAATGATGGTATATGAAAACACAATTATATAAAAAATATTTGCTTATCCCATAAACGATTGGTTTCTATGCTTACTTTCCACAAAACAAAATAAATACTTGGCATTTTGCATTTTGATTTTGCAGGTGCGAAAGGTGGGTGTTTTTAGCTGTGGACCGCCAGGTGTCACGAAAAGTGTGAAGAGAGCATGTGAAGAGACTAGCAGAAACACAAGAGCCTTGTTCAAACACCACTTTGAGAACTTTTGATTCGATTCATCATTTTACAACATTTTACAACAAGGAAGGCTCTAGTTGTAAAGAAATAAAAATATTTACTTTTATACAGCATGTTAATGACAATGTTCGGATATCATTTGTGTTATGAAGACGGATTTGAATGTGTTTTGATATCACTTGTATTTTGAGGACTGATTGGATAATGTTTTGATATAATTTATGTTATGAAGACCGGTTGGATAATATTCGGATATTATTTGTCGTGAAGACCAATTTAAATGTTTAGATATCACTTGCATTTTGGAGACTGGATAATGTTTGTATATAATTTATGTTACGAAGACTGATTTGAATGTTTGGATATCACTTGCTTTTTGTAGACTGATTGGATAATATTCAGAAATAATTTATATTATGAAGACTGATTAGATAATATTCGGATATCATTTTTGTTATGGAAGACTGATTTGAATGTTTGGATATCACTTGTATTTGGAAGACTGATTGGATAATTTTTGGATATAATTTATGTTATGAAGACGGATTTAACATGGTATTTGTAGCATGGATGTCTGCCAGATATTTGAGTTGAATTTGAACATGGCAACGTCCATTTAATTAGCACGTGGGAAGAAATGGTATAAAACTTGCATACATTACCAAACAGGCTGCTCAAAGCAGACTAAAACAACTTAATTATGTACAAAATAAAATTGTTGATTGTTGTGAAGGTAGTTCGTATCATATTTGAAATGTGGTACCTTTACAAGGTGTGCTATTGATGTAGCGGCGAGTTTCACTGAACATTCGTTCACATTATGCGCGTAATACAAGATGTAAATGAAAGGGAAATAAAATTTGTATATGTTTAGTACCTTACATCAGTGCTATACATTACGAATTTTCCATTAAATAGTACCGGTCAATGCTGTATATAATTATATACCTTTTAATATTGATATGTAAACCAGGTTATGTTCTAAAGAAGATATTTGATATATTGCATTGGGTCTTATTAAATTATAGTAATTATTGGTGCATTTCTTTTTCTATTTGCTGTTGATTGTTTGACATTGTAAATGGTCATTATTTCTTGGTTGGTAACTTGTCTTTCATACTTCACAATTGTGACATGTCTTTCATGCTTGACATTGTGATTATCTTTCATACTTGACGATTTGATTTTCTATCATACTTTACATGGTGATTTTTTCATACTTCACAACATGATATTGTTTCATACTTTACATTGCGACATGTCTTTCATTCGTTACATTGTGATATTCTTTCATACCTTACATCGTGATATTCTTTCATACTTTACATTGTGACATGTTTTTCATACTTGACATTGTCATATCTTTCATACTTTACAAGTTGTCTTTCTGTTATTGTTTCATGTAAGTTCTGTAAGAGATGGTCACATAATGTTTTGTTAAATCTCCAAATCTTCAGTAGAATATCATACTCATGAATAATTAGTTCATAATAATTATATTTCAAAAACAGTTCAAGAAATTTTCTACATATTAAAATTCCATATTGATTCTATGAAGTTTTCTTATTTCCATGTATTTTTCGGTTATTATTCTTTATCAACTGATAGTATCTAAAGTTTAATGCTTCAATGTTGATTTTCATTTCTCACAAAAATCAAAATATTTATGATAACATTTGAGTCTTTGAATATAATTACTCCAATGACAATACAAACT